>JAQZBX010070850.1:0-15343 GCA_029593785.1 Cabassous unicinctus
TAATTACTAATATATTTGGACTTATCTCTATCATTTCATTTTGTGATCTCTGTGTGCCTCACTCTTTTTTGTTTTTTTCTTCTTTCTTAATTACTTCAAGTGTTTTATTTCATTCTGCTTTTTCCTTTGTAAATCATATCTACTTCTATGCTTTCTGTTTATCTGTAGAGGTTTTAAGCTACATATTTAACTTAAAGACTAATGCAATAAACATCTTTTTTCTCTTCTGCTGTAATTCAAGGATCCACACACAAATAACCTTCCTCTTTGATTATATACTGTGACAGAGACTGCTGCTTTTTCATTGAAAATTCATTTTCTTTTCTCTTTGGATCCAATCTTAAGCTACATTTTCAAGCCTTCCTTATAACTAGCTACAACCAGGTGACAGAGAACTGGTACATTCCATCTCCAGGCCTGGCTCATAAACATTTTCCATGCTTGTTGTATAGTTTAGCTTTATCTTTTTTTAATTCTCTAAGACATTACTATGATTTTTACATTCAATATTTGGTTGCATTTACCTCTGTTTTTAACACTTTCTTTGTTCATCATTTCTTATTTCATCTCAGACCTTCCTCTTAGGGTCTTGTTTCTTTTTCCTGAAGTACAACCTTTAGATGTTCTTATAAAAGGTGTGTAAAATTGTGAATGGCAAATAGTCTCAATTTTTGTTTATCTGAATATTTTTCTCTTGAACAAAATTTTCATTTGTCATTCAAAAAATATAAAATAGGAAAGCATTTTTAAAAGAAATGTAAGCCATCTTCAACAAAACCCATAGAATAGTGCTGAAAGTAAAGACTTATAACAGGAAAGTGTATCATTTTATGGATTGAAAGATTCAATAGTGTTAAAATATAAATTCCTTCCAAGTTGATCTATAGATGCAGTGTAATTCCAATGTAAATTCTGGCAGCATTTTGGGTCAAAATAGTTAAGATGATTAAGCTGAGTCTAAAATTTATGTGTAAATACAAATGACCTAGAATGTTTAAAACAATTTTAGAAAAGAAAAAATTTGGAGGACATATATGACCTGATTTCAGGATTTACTATAGAGCTAAATTAATAAAAAGACAATATGGTTTTGATGAAGGAGTAGACATATAAATAGTTCAGAAATAGTCTCACCTCTGTATGATAAATTGATTTTCAACAAAGATGCAAAAGTAATTTACTAGGGAAAGGAACATTTCATAACAGTGCTGAAACAAATATATATCCACATGGAAAAATGAATATCGACATTTACTTCACCCTAAACACAACTTGAAATTTAGTAGAGATCTAAATGTAAAAGATGAAAGTATAAAACATCTAGAAGAAAAAAATATGATAAAATCTTTTTGAAGTGTTGAATAGGAAAAATTTCTTAGATATTACAAAGAAAGCATAAATCATAAAGGAAAAACTTGATAAATTTGAATTTATCAAAATTAAAGTGTTTTGCTCTTCAAAGACAAAATCAATGAAATCAAAGGATAAACTATAGAATTGAAGAAAATGCCTGCAATAAATTTAGATGCCAAAAGACTTGTATACACAATCTATATATGAAGACAAAATTCAAAACAAAGAAGACAAAGTGCTCAATTTAAAAATGAACACAAGATTTGAACAGATATTTTACAAGAGAATGGTCAATGAGGATGTGAAAAGATGCTCAGCATCATTGGCTATAAAAGAAATGCAAATTAAAACCACAATGAGAAACACAACACACAATTAGGATGCTGATAATAAAATGACTGAGTATAAAAGTATCATTGAGGATGTGAAGGAACTTGAGCTCTCACATCCTTATGTTGGGTGTATAAAATGATACAACTTCTTTAATAATTAAATATACACTTATCACATAACCAACCATATCACTTTAGGTATGTTTACATAGAGATGACTGTTCATAACAGCTTTATACATAATAACAAAATGTGGAAACAACTGAAATATCTTTCAGGAAATAAACAAAAGGTGGTATATCCACACAACAAAATACACTTCAGAAACAAAAAAGAATGAACTACTGATACATGACACAACATGGATAAGCCTCAAAATCATTATTTCAAGTGAAAATAATCCTGACACAATAAAGTACATACTGTATGATGTTGTTCATATAAAAAATTTAGGAAATGCAAACTTATCTATACTGTTTGGGGCCAGTGGCAAAGGGTGGCATGTATTACAAAGGGGCTTGTGGAAGCAGGTTTTTCAGTGAAAGAAAAGTTCTATATTTTGTTTCTGGTAGTGGGTTCACTGGTATATGATCAATAAAATCTCACTGAATTGTGAAAAAAAAACCACTAGGCAAGTGAAAGAAACTGATGAACAGAGTAAAATCACCACCACAATTAGATGCCTAGATATCAATAAAAAAATAATAAGACATACTAAGAAACAGAAAGATATGGCCAAGCAAAGGAACAAACCAAGAATCCAGATGAGACACAGGAGTAAAGACAACTAATCAATGATGTTCACACAAATCTCCTTAATCAGTTCAAGAAGGTGACGGAAAATATGACTAATGCTATGAAGGATTTTAAGATGACACTATGTGAGCATAAAGAACAATTTGAAAGCCTTTTAAAAAAAGTACTGAACTTATAGGAAATGGATGTGGTTCAAGCATTTGGGCTCCCATCTACCATATAGGAGGTCCAGGGTTAATTTCCTGGGGCCTCCTCATGAAAATAAAGCAAGCTGGCCCATGTGTGAGCTGGCCCAAGCAGAGATCTGGTCCATACAGGAGTGCTGCCCTGCACGGAGTGCCAGCATGTGTGGAGAGCTGGTGAAGCAAGATGATGCAACAAAAGAAGAGACAAAGAAGAGAGACAATAAGATATGCAACAGACCAGAGTGCTGAGGTGGTGCAAGAGATTGAGCAGCCTCTCTCCACTCCAGAAGGTTACAGGTTTGCTTCCCAGTGCCAAAAATATAGAAGACAGACACAGAAGAACACACAGAGATCAGGCAGCAAGCACAAAAACAATGAGGGGGGAGTAAATAATCTTTTTAAAAAGTACTGAACTTATGAAAAAGACACAATAGGTGAGATTGAAAACACATTAAAAGCATAGAATTGATTTGATTGAGGATAGAATTAGTGAATTAGATGACAGAGCATCTGAACTGGAAAAGACAGAACAGAAAAAAGAATGGAAAAATTGAACAGAGATTCAGGCAATTGTATATTAGCAAGAAACACACAAATATGCATTATAGAAATCCAAGAAGGAGAAGAGAATGGAAAAGGGACAGAAAGAATTTTTAAGGAAATAATGACTGAAAATTTTCCAATCCATATGAGAGACATGTATATCAATAGAAAGAATTTAAACAATAAATTTGAATAGATTTACTCTGAGACATATACTATTCAGAATGTCAAATGTCAGACATAAAGAGAGGTTTCTGACAGCAGAAATAGAAAAGCAGTCTTTCACTTACATGGGAACATTAATAAGTCTAATTTCTGATGTCTCATCAGAAACCATGGAGTTAAGAAGACAGTGGTAAAATATATTTAAGGTACTGGAAGAAGAAACTGCCCACCAAGAATTCTGTCTCCAGAAAAATTATCCTTCAAAAATATTTAAAGTCTTCACAGACAATAAAAACTGAGTTTGTCACCAAGAGACTGGTTCTACAAGAGACATGGCAGGGTATGTTACAGTCTGAAAGGAAATGACAAGGATAAAAGGCTTGGCACAGAGTGTAGTAATGAAGATAATAAATAAGGGAAACCATGAGGCTTGAAAGACAGAAAATAGTAAGATGAAAACAGGAAGCCAATGGACAAGGTAAGTAATGCCTTTAGAGTAATAACTTTGAATGTTAATAGTTTGAACTCCTTAATCAAAAGGCATAGAATGACAGAAAGGAAAAAAAAAAATGAGACAACTATATGTTGACTACAACAGACCATTTTTAGTTTTTTTTTTAAGGAGGTACTAGGCATTGAAAAAGGACTTCTTACATGGAAAGAAGATGCTCAACCAATGGGCTTCACCCACTCCCCAAAAGACTCACTGTGTATATTTTTTAATTTTTAAAATCTTATTTTATATACATTTAAAAAAACTTAAAGATACTTAAGTTTTCCAAATAAAATATTATGCCCCATTCCATACCCCTCCCACACTTTCCCACAATAACACCATCCTTCGTTACTGTGGTATATTTGTAACAATTGAACACATATTGAAGCAATGCCACTAAGTGTACATTATACTTTATAGCTTATACTTTGTGTCCCACACAACTTTTCAAGTTATGACAATATATATAATGACCTGTACTATCATTGCAATGTCATTCAGGACAATTCCAATGTCCTGAAAATACCCACACATTACACAAATATTTCCCTATCCTCCACCACAGAATCTCTGGTGGCCACTGCTTCCACATCAGTAATAAAAGTTCTTCCATTGCTAGAATAACAATAAGCTTATAATAGAATAACAGTAAGTCCATCCTTCATTCCACAATCCTGAGGATTCTAGGATAGTGATGCCCATGCTACCTCTAATGCAGAGAGGGCTTAGATCCCATGGGGCAGATGGATGGGACAATCTTTCTTGCAGTTGCAGACACTCTCTGTTCCTTGGGATGTTTGTTGTCCATCATCATCTTGTTAGTTGTCCTGGGTGAATCTAATGAATTGGAGAGTAGGTTCTGCAACTCTTTTGAGATTCAGGACCCAACTGGCACATGGATAGCCCAAAGATTTAAGTCTCTTGGGCATACACCTATCAACTCTAGCACTAATTATGGGTTCAAATAGAAGGGGCAGAAGATCCATGTGTAGGGAGACCACAACTGAGTCCAACTCTGTCAGACTGTGGAACATAAATTTCAAAGTAGGGTCCACTGGCAGGGTGCCAAACACCTGAGCTGTCTGCCTTGCCTATAGTGTCTAGATGTCTACAGACATCTAGGATGTTAGGATCCCCACTAATAGAGGCAGTATTTACAGTAGCAGTCAGTGAGATCCTTCTGTGACATGCATAAATGTAACCTCTGAATCTGTATATCAGTTGGGTAGAATTGTCATATTAATGATACTTAGGTCTTTATTGATTTCTTTTAGCAATGTTTTATAGTTTCCTCAATACAGGTCCTTTACATCCTAGTATAAGTTTATTTCTATATATTTGATTCTTTTAGTAACTATTATAAAGGGTATTTTTCTAACTTCTTTCTCAGACTGCTCATTAGCAGTATATAGAAATACTACTGTTTTTTGCATATTAATCTTGTATTTCACCACTTTGTTGAACCTTATCTATTAGTTCAAGTAGCTTTGTTGTGGATTTTTGGGGCTTTTCTATGTATATGATCATATTAGTGAATAGTAAAATCTTTACTCATTCCCTTCCTATTTGGCTGCCTTTTATTTCTTTTTCTTGCCTAAGTGCTTTAGCTAGAACTTCTAGCACAATATGGACTACCTTTTCTTTTTCTGGATCCCAGCAGGAAAGCATTCAGTCTTTCCCTATTATGTACAATGTTAACTGTGTTTTTTTATATATGCACTTTTACATATTTGAGAAACTTTCCTTTTATTCCTATCTTTTGCCGTGTTTTTATCAAGAATAGATGCCATATTTTGTCAAATGCCTTTCTGCATCAATCAAGATAATCATTTTATTTTTCTTCTTCAATTTATTAATTTAGTTTATTATACTATTTGTTTTTCTTGTGTTGAACCACCCTTCATATTAGGTTAAAACCCACTTGATCATAATTCTTTTAATGTGCTCTTGGGTTCAGTTTGCAAGTATTTTCTTGAGAATTTTTGTATCTATATTCATTTTTGAAATTGTTATGCAATTTCTTTGTTTGTAGTGTCTTTTGATGGCTTTGGTATTTGGGGGATGTTAGCTTAACAGAAGGAGTTGGTGTCATTCCTTCCTTTTCAAATTTTTGGAAAAGCTTGAGCAAGATTGGCATTAGATAATCTGTGAATGATAGGCAAAATTCACCTGTGTAGTCATCAAAGGTTTTGATGACTGTTTTAAACTCTTTACTTGTGATTGGTTCGTTGAAGTCTTTTATTTCTTCTAGGGTCAGTGTAGGTTGTTGGTGTGTGTGTTAGTCAGTCAAATGGGTGCTGATGCAAAATACCAGAAATCTGTTGGCTTTTATATAGGGTATTTATTTGGGATAAAAAGCTTCCAGTTACAAGGTCCTAAAGACTCCAACTCAAGGTTACTTCCTTACCAAACTGTTGCCATGGGCTGAAGCAAGATGGCAGGCAATGCTGTGAGGGTTCAGCCTTCCTCTTCCCTCTTAAGACTCTATGGGTCCAGCATCTTCCTCTCAACTGTAGGCTGGCATAGGGCTCATCTCTCTTCCCGGGGCTCATTTTTTTCTGGGCTAGGCTGATCAGTTCTCTTTATGAAGTCAGATGTAAACTATCAGGTGAATGGCTCATCTCTTCATGGGGCTTGGACTCTGTCTATGGGGCTGTCACTCTTTCTCTGTGTATCATCTCTGTATATCTCCTCTGTGTGTCTCCTTGATTGAGCATCTGTTTATATAGTCCACAAAGGGGAGTGGGGACTCAAACTGAGTAGCCCTAATGATGTGATCAAATCGAAGCCTTAACCTTAACATACTTTAATCAAAGGCATCCAGCTGAATCTAATACTATCAAAGGGTTTCTTACCCAGAGGAACAGACCAGCTTACAAACATAATTTCTTTTTTGGAATTCATAAATAATTTCAAACTTCCATAATGTGTTTCTAGTAATTTGTCCATTTCATCTATGTTGTTTAGTTCATTGGCATACAGTGGGTGATAGTATCCTCATGATCTCTCTTATTTTGTGGGGATCAGTAGTAATATATCTCCTGTATTTTTTTAGTTTATTTATTTGCATCTTCTCTCTTCTTTTCTTTGTTAGTCTAGCTAATGTTTTGTCAATTTTGTTGATCTTTTCAATGAAACAAATTTTGGTTTTGTTGATTCTTTCTATTATTTTGTTCTCAATTTCTTTTATTCCTGCTCTGATCTTTATTTTATTCCTTCAACTTGACTTGTGATTAGTTTGCTGTTCTTTTTCTAGTGTGTTTAGGTATGCAGTTATGTCTTCTATTTTGGCTTTTCTTTTTAAATGTAAGAATTGAGGGCTATAAATTTCCCTCTCAGCACTGCCTTTGCTGTATTCCACAGATATTCCTATTTTGTGTACTCATTTTAATTTTTCTTGAGATATTTACTGATTTCTCTTGCAATTTCTTCTTTGACACACTGATTATTTAAGAGTATGTTGTTTAATCTCTATATATTTGTGAATTTTCCATATTTTTGTCAGTTTTTGATTTCTGGCTTCATTCCATTATGATCAGAGAAGGTATTCTGTATAATTTTGATAATTTAAAATTTATTGAGACCTGTTTTGTGTCCCAACATATGGTCTGTCCTGGGGAAGGATCCATGAGCACTTGAAAAGAATGTGTATCTTGCTGTGTTGGGGTTTATTGCTGTATAAATGGATGATTAGTTTAGTTCATTTTTTCAAATTATTCAAGCTTTCTGTTTCTTTATTTATCTTCTGTCCAGATGTTCTTTCCAATTCTGAAGGTGGTGTATTGAAGTCTGCAACTATTAATGTAAATACATCTCTTTCTCCCTTAGTTTTGTCAGTATGTGCCTCATGAATTTGAGGTACCCAGGTTAGCTGTGCATAAATATTTATTATAGTTATTTCTTCTTGGTGAAATTACCAAGTTTTCAATAATTATTTCTTCACATGTTCTTACTGTCCCTTTTCCATTCTCTTCTCCTTCTGAGACTCTGATAAAATAATGTAAATAAGTATGACATTAGTACTATAACAAATGTCATAATTTAATTCCTATTTAGTTTCCACGTTAGGTAGGCTGTTCAAATAAACATAACATAGAGGTTAAACTATACAGAGCAGCAAAGAAATTTAAAAATTTTCTCAACAAAATTATTTTTCTTTTTTGGTTTTCCATAAATTAAAGTTTTAATATACCAATAACATTGCTTTTTTCCTTTGTATTTAGAATCACCTTAGTATTTAATTTGATTACCTCATTTACCTTTTAATTGGAGTCAGATTCTTTCTTTGGCTTCTTTAATTGGGGTGGTCTCTTGGAATTAATGCTGCTTCTTTAGCATGTTTATTGCTGGCAAACTTGAGCTTTGAGTTTCTGAGTTTCAAGTGTCATACAGACACTTAAAGATCTTGGGAGCTATTAGGTTATACACAAAGAATAAAGCCATCTCACTATTTAGAAATAACAATTAAACCACACTAATAAATGTGACTGTTGTAACAGCTTAAAGTATAGGCCCTAATTCCCTTGTGAATATTTTAACTAAAGCTTTTTATACATACATTTGACAATTTGTATTGTGGTCATTAACCACAGACAATTGTAGAGGTTTTGTTTCATTTTACTTTTGCAATTTTACCAGTATTATGTTAATCAACAGGTAGAACATAACTTATAGACTCACATGCTTCACTTTTAAATTCCTTTTCTGTTGACAACGAGAGGACCACATGTCTTTTAGAGATGCATCAGAGAAAAACAGCATAATTCATAAAGAAATTTGGTTATTTTCATGAAATGTAACATTCTTCTAAGAAAAAGTAGAACTCTAACAATACTATTCTCATGCAGGTCAGTAAAAGGACATAATGTGAAAGGTTAAAACATTAAGTCTTTGAGATTTTATACAATCTCTAAATACATAAAAACATTTTTAATTTTTTTTTATTTTATTGAAGTATATAATTCATACATGAACATACATAAGCTGTAAGTGTATAGTCAAAGTTGTGTACTTACAAAATAAAAATGCATAACATCTTCCAGGGGAACCATATATCACCCCACCAACAACAACTTGAATTGTTGTGAAACATTTGCTACAAACTATGAAAGAGCATCATCAAAATATTATTACTAACTATAGCTTGCATCTTACATTTGGTGTATTTTCCCCTCAATTTACCCTATTACTTTTAAATGTATTTTTTATTACAGAGGTTGTAAACTTACAGAACAGTCATGCACATGTGTAAAATTCCTATACAACAGCCCTTCTCCAACACATGACATTGTGGTGGAATATTTGTCAGAGATTATGAGATAATGTCATCAGACTATTATCAACAATTATGGTCCATAGTGTACATATGGCACACTTTTTCCATAACCCCCCATTATCATCACAGTAAATCTTTGGCTTTGATGCAAGAATATTAGAGTATTGCTGTCAACCATAGTATATAGGTCACACCAATTGTTTTTTTCCCATGCTTTTCCACATTCTCACTACTTTGCAATAGTGGAGACTCTTGAATCTTTACCAAAACCCAAAATTTTCATCCACCTCTGGGTTCACTGTGTTATTTAGTCCCTATATTATCCTCTAGCTTTCTTTTAATTGCCATTTACATCCCCAAACTATCCTTTTCAGTCTCAATCCCATTTATAAACCAACTGCTACTCACTATAATGTGTTACCATCAAATCTATCCATTTCCACACTTTTACAGTAAAGTTAATTAAAACTTTTACATATATTAAGCATTAGTAGTCCTTCTCATCCTTCCTCTTATTTCCTAAGAACCTATATTCTAGGTTTTAAGTCCATGCATTTATTCTTTGAATTTAGTTCATATTAGTGAGACCATGTAATATTTGTCCTTTTGTGTCTAGCTTACTCACTGATCATAATGTCTTCAAGATTCATCTATGTTATCATATGTGTCCCAATTTAATTTCTTTTTACTGCAGCTTAGTATTCCATCATATGTATATACTACATTTTGTTTATTCATTCTTTGGTTGAGGGATACTTGGGTCATTTCATCTTTTGGCAATTGTGAATAACGTCACTATGAATATAGGTGTTCAGACGTCTGTTCGTGTCACAGTTTTTATTTCTTCTGTATGTATTCCTAATAGAGGAATTGCTGGATAATGTGGCATGTCTATGTTTAACTTCTGAGGAAACCTTTACAGAGGCTGCAGCATTTTACAATCCCACCAATAGTGAAGGAGTGTTCCTGTTTCTCCACATCCTCTCCAGCACTTATTGTTTTCTGTCTTTTTATAATGGCCATTCTATGCGATGTCAGATAATATCTCACTGTTGTTTTAATTTGCATTTCCCTAATAACTAGTGATATAGAACATTTTTTCATGTACTTTTTGGCCATTTGTATTTCCTCTTTGAGAAATGTCCATTTACACCTTTTGCCCATTTTTTAATTGCATTGCCTTCCCTTTTATTGTTAAGCTGTATGATCTCTATATAGAGAATGGAAATTAAACACTTATCAGAAATGTGGTTTCCAAATAGTTTCTCCCATTGAGTGGGCTGCCTTTCCACTTTCTTTGTGAAGTTCTTTGAATCACAAAAGTGTTTAAGTTTGAAGAGGTTCCATTTATCCATGTTTTCTTTTCTTTTTTTTAATTTTTTGACTTTATTTAGCATACAGATAGTTCATCACAGTAATAAATTAATATATACAGTTACAAAAAAATATTGGGCACTTTCCAAGGAAAATTTTCTGGAGGTGAACACTCAAGTGTATGTAGAAATATTTAAACAGCTGTCTTTACAATTTTCAAATCCAACAGTGTTGTAATATAAACTTTTTGAAGAATAAAATATCTTCCCCTGTAATTCATGATTTAGGTCATTTGAGTTTGTAAGATTTTTTATGCCATTTCAGTTCCTGCAAGGTACCAAACCTGACATTATAGAACTGACAGTTCAGAAAGCATATGATCCAATCACCTAATTGTACAGATAAGGAATCCCCTGGCATTGTCAAAGATTACAATCTACAAAGAGGCAGAGCCTAGACTACAGTTAGGTTCTTCGAATTCTCCAGAAATGTCTGTTGGGCTAAATAAGGCACATGCATCACACAGACTCTAGTCATATCTAAAATGACCCTGGTTTTACTTGCTGTTTGACATAGGATTGAATCTTGATGGTTCTTTTGTGGCTCACAAACAAATTTAGTGATTCAGCTGGTTTGGAAACAAAATTATTATTAGTCACATTACAGTAGGTTATCACGGACCACTGATTGTCAGTGCAGTTTTCTTTTCTCCTGATGTTGGCAGCTTTTATTTTTTCCTTCTTGTCCTTCTGTGCTCATAATAGACCTGTATCAAGGGTGTCTGCTCTTGTTTGAAACAGCAGCAGAGGGTGCTCACATGGCATCAATATCTACAAACCCAGTACCATTTGAATTTGGCGCAGTTATCACATATCCTGCTCTGTCCTTTCGAAAGTCACTGGTTCTGATACCAGCTTTTGCAAAGCAGTTGTGGGTTAATTCAAGGGTGTCAACATCCTACATTGCAATGAGATTTTTCAGCACATGAAGAACATGCCATGTGATTCTCCATGACGTACCATGGTGATTTATTTTGTCTCAGCCTAATCACTGCAGATAGCCATGCTGCAGGCCAGCAGAAGGCTACACACTTGTTTTAACGTAACCCCTGTGAGTATGTGTAGCACATATATCAATCAGTAATAGAATGTTCAAATTCTAGCAAGCCATTTTTCTCCTTAATTGCAGGAGCCATTTCCCAAACAACCTGCCAAACATCAGTTCTTTTTTTTTTCTTCCAAATTTATATCTATACAGGAAAGTTGCATGTATAAAGGGAAATTTTGAATTTCCATGTAAGTGATTCTAATTTTGTGCTACTTCTCAGCACCAGTGCAAAAGAAGACTAATGGCCTATCTTTACATATTTATTTTTCTTTGGGGCAACATTTCTCTGTAAGAGTGCATATCTGGTTTGGCTGCAGGTTATGGCACATTAGATGTGTTCCCATGGGCAAACCCTGTAGAGGCTTCACCTTTTAGAAGTAATGACATGATATGGTAACCCAGCTGAAAGCATCACCTCCAGTCATAAAGACTGAACATTAACCCCATCTGGAATTCAATTTCATTAGCCTTTTCTAAAAAGAAAAAAACAAAACCCAGATATAGAAATGCTATTTGCTCTGATCTGACAAAATCATTCAAGCTTCTGATTTATTAAGTTGACATGTTTGGCTCCTCTCATTCTGTTATTATTTTTGCTTCTCTTGGCTACTTGTTTTTTTTTTAATCTTGTCCTGATTTTCAAGAAACATACAGATTATTGAAAAGGAACTCAATATTCTTTGACCATTTCACTTTTTTACTTTTCTTTCTTACTTACTAACTTTTTAGCTCTCGATATATTATGACCTAATTGTGTTTTCTCTTTAATTCCACAGCCAGCACCCGAGGCATGAAGCATGAGAGAAGAAGCCTGTTTAACAGAATATGAACAGTCTGACAAAGAAGAGACTGGTTTGGTATGGGAACTGGAAATGCAATAGTGACAAGGAAACTAATTTTCTTAAGCTTAGAATAGCAAAGTAGATGTTAAATTTCCAAGGAAAGGCTAATTTTAATAATCATAATAACCAAGTAAAAACACAATCCCTTTTTTTTGTCAAGGAATACTAATCACTTTAACGTAGTTGATTCTGTTATCAAATTCTGAATTAAGTTTAAGATACAAAAGTGATACAGCTGAGGGAAAAAATGTACTGATTTGAAATTATCTTTTTTAAAAAATTGGATGGAAAATTGAGAAAACTTGCAATTTAAAGTTTTTTTGCTGTGAAATCCTGATATGTCATGCTGTGCACTGCTCCTTTAATTGAAGGTGACTGTGACAGTTGATAGAAAGAATCCACACTCTGTAACAGAACAGCAAACCACAAAAAGGCTGTCCTTGTGAGGAGGTCTGTCACTTTGCATTTGATTTTTCCATCTCAGCTCATTCTCAATTGTTCAAGTTTAGATTCTCAACGCCTTCTTCAGCATTTAATCAAATCTTTGTTGTTGTGAGGTGTTGGGATTGTTTCTCCACACATAAACTGATCTTTGTCATAAATAACTTTTATAGTGAGACAGCAGTTAGGACACATTGCCACGTTTTCCCCATTCTCCAAATCTTCCTTGGTGATGGAGAAGTTATCCTCACACAAGCAGGGATAGAAGTATATCTCTGAGTCCTCATCATATTGGAAGTGTTCAATCTCCACCTTGTGAAACACCACCATTGTCACTGGGGTCAACCACAGGGCTGGTGCCCTGGCTGACCGGCACCTCCTTCATTGGTCTAACCTCCATGTTTTCTTTCATTGCTCGTGCTTTTCCTGTAAAGTTTAAGAATATACCACCTACCACGAGATCTTGAAGATGTTCTCCTATAGTTTTTTTTTTTTCTAGGAGCTTTATGGTTCTTGCTTTTGTATTTAGGTCATTGATCCATTTTTAGTTGAGTTTTGTATAAGGCATGAGATAAGGGCCCTCTTTCTTTTCTTGGCTGTGGATATCCAGTTTTCCTGGAACCATTTAAATAAATAGCTCTGCCCCAGCTACATGGGTTTGACAAGCTTGTAAAAAATCACTAGACCATAGATGTGAGGGGTCTGTTTCTCAATCATCACTTTGGTTCCATTGATCTATGTGTTTATCTTTATGCCAATACCAAGCTGTGTTTTTGTGTGTGTCTGTATGTGTGTGTATACCACATTTTCTTTATCCATTCAATGTTTGTTGGACCTTGGGGTTGCTTACATCCTTTGGTAATTGTGAATAATTCTGCTATGAATATCAGAGAGTGAATATATGTTAGAGACCCTGCTTTCAATTCTTTTGGGCATATATCAAGTAGTCATATTGAAAAGTCATGTGGTAGTTCTGTACTTAGCTTTCTGTGGAATTGCCAAACTGACTTCCACAGCAGGTCCACCATTTTATATTGCCATCAGCAATGAATGAGCGTTTGTATTTCTCCACATCCTCTCTGAAAATTGTTATTTTCCTTCTTTTTTATTTTTAAATATATATTTTAAAGATGCTTAGATTACATAAATGTTACACAAAATTACAGGGATTTCCATGTTCCCCACTTCCTACACCTCCCATAACATCCCACATAAACATCTTTCATTAGTGTGGCACATCACCAGCAATGGATATACACATCCTGGGGCTTTGCCACCAAGCATGGACCATAGTTCACATTGTAGACCACACTCTCTCCCACACTGTTCTGCATGTTATATGCTGATGTAAAATGGCCTATATCTGTTGTTGTAATGTCACTCAGGATAATTCCCAAGTCCTGAAAAATCACCTGTATAAAAACTGCTTTTCTCTTCCCTGCCCCAAAAGCATCCAGTGGCCACTAACTCCACCTCACTCTTGTAATTTCTTCCGTTGCTTAAATCACATTATGTCTACAAAAGAATACCATTAAGTCCACTCTAGTCCATAGCTCTTCCCCCAATCCTGAGGGGTTTGGGATGGTGATGTCCACTCCACCTCCAAGTGAGAGGGTGCTTATATCCCATGGATATGGTGGATGGGATTATTGTGCCTGCAGCTGCAGGCTCTCTGCATTCCCTGGGATGGCTGTTGTCCATTATCGTCTCCTCACCACGTGACTTGGGTGAGTCCATTGAGCTGTAGAGTAGGAGTTGCAGCTCCACCGAGATTCCAGGCACAGCTGGCACATGGGCAGGCCAAAGGCTCCAGTCTCTGGAAGTACACCTACAAACTCCAGCATCACATATAGGGTTGAATAGAAGGGACTGATGGACCATGTGCAGGGAGGACTTATTTGAGTCCAATTCTGTCATCTCAGGAACACAGATTCCAAGATAGAGTCCACTGATAAGACATCAATCTCTGGAGTTATCACCCCTTATATAGTACCTGGGTGTCCCCAGAGCCCTCAGGAACCCCTCTGTGTGGGATGATATCCACATTGGTGTTCTATGAGATCCTACTGAGGTGTGTTTAAGCGTTACCTCTGGGATGACCTCCCGACTCTCTTTGAAATCTCTTAGCCATGTGAACTCATTTGTCTCTACATTTCCCCCTTTTATTCATGGTATTTTTCCAGTTATATTGCCAGTTGGCACTTGATATTAATCCCTCGTTCCAAGGGAGGCTCATCCCTGGGAGTCATGTCCCACATTGGGGGGAAGGTAATGCATTCACTGCTGAGTTTGGCTTAGAGAAAGGCCACATTTGAGCAACAAGGAGGCTCTCAGGTGGCAACCCTTAGGCATCCCACAACATCCTCTTGTAAGTTTCTATTACAAGAGGAAAGACTCATAAGGCTAATCATCAATAACAAGAACCCATCAGTGGACACTCCTCCTTTGCCAGTCACTGCCTCTGCACTTGGGGGACTGTTTCTGCTCCCTTGGAGAATGTGGCAGAGCTCTCCAGGCTGGGAACTCAGTATTCC
>JAQZBX010070852.1:0-15341 GCA_029593785.1 Cabassous unicinctus
AGACACAGAAGAGAGACAATAAGAGATGCAGGACACCAGGGAGCTGAGGTGGCACAAGAGATTGAGCAGCCTCTCTCTACTCCAGAAGATCCCAGAATCAGTTCCTGGTGCATTCTAAAGAGAAAACATTCAGACACAGAAGCTCACACAGATAGCAGACAGTGAGCACCAAACAATGAAGGGAGTGGGAGAAATAAATTTAAAAAAAGAGTTACTGTTTATAATTGATATAACAAGTAATAGTTAAATAGTGGAAGCTTGAAATAATAACACAAGTGGCAAAAATCAAAGATGTAAGTATCCAGAAGTCTGCATAAACTTACCATTGAGCATGTTGCTGTTATACTAAGATACACATAAGTAGGTGAAACAGCACAAGGCAAGGCAAAAGAAAGAGATCTGTAAACTGGACAATTCCAAGAGCTCACACAGAACTGGGAGGTGTCTGGTTCTGACAAGTCAGATTTGTAAGTGCTCTTGGAATAGCCATGCATTCAGTAGAGGCCTCCCAAGTGCCATTTCTAAATTTTA
The DNA here is from genome assembly GCA_029593785.1 of Cabassous unicinctus. Taxonomy (NCBI): domain Eukaryota; kingdom Metazoa; phylum Chordata; class Mammalia; order Cingulata; family Chlamyphoridae; genus Cabassous; species Cabassous unicinctus. Next base: position 532 of record JAQZBX010070852.1, read on the forward strand.
GGATTAAAATAATATATAGTTAAAGCTACTGTAAAACTAAAAACTAGAAGAACTTAAAACCAAGTCTCAAAAGCACCAAGCTCATCCTCAAGAAACTTAACTGAATGATAGAACAAACTGCAATATGCTTTAAAGGAAGGCAACACACTCTCAGCTTTTGACAACATAATATTGACAGTATCCATATCCAATGAAACATTATTAGACAAGTGAAGAACATAAAAATCTATTAACCATAACCAGGAGAAATAGTTGTGAATAAGAGAAGTCACAGGAAAGACAAAGATGATGAATTTAGCAAAGACTTTAAAAGAGTTATTGTAAATATACTCAAGGAAATAAATGAAAAGATTTAAAAAAATGAGTGCAGAAATTGAAGGAATGAAAACTGGAAAGAAATTGAACACTAACAACTTAGTATCTGAAATAAACATGTACTGATTGGGAGAAACATCAGATTAGATACTAAACAAGAAGGATTATTAATTGAAGATAGAACAATAGAAACTCTTCAAACTGAAGAAATTGTGTTTCTAGAGGTGAATCTCAGATTTTGAAATCTAATGGAGTATGTCCTGCAGGTTTTCAGAACTATTTGAGAACAGTGACCCTATTTCCCTACCAATTTCTCCCTATGGTAATGGGAATGCTTATTCTATGACTGTCCCTCCTTTGTACAGCGAAGGCAGTTAACTTATTTTTTAACTTTCAGAGTTCCACAGTCAAAGGGGAATTTTTGCTCCAAGACAGACTCTATGCACTTAATTGATTTTGATGAGACTTTTTGCTTAAAACGATTAATAAAATGATTTAAGACTTTTGAAATATTGTGTTGGAATGAATGTATTCTCCATATGGAAAGAACATATATTTCTGAGATCCAGAGGGTGGTGTGTGACAGTTTGAGCTTTTGTGGACCTTAGAAAATCATGTTCTTAGCGCTAATCTATTCCTATGCATGTAAATCTATTGTAGGTGGGATCTTTGGATTAAATTTCTTCCATTAAGGGCTGTATTAGTCAGCCAAAGGGGTGCTGAGGCAAAACACCAGAAATCTGTTTGTTTGTTTTTTTTTTAAGATTTATTTATCCTCCCCTGCTTTGTTTTGCACTCATTGTTTGCTCTCTGTTGTTCTTCTGTGTCTGCTTGTCTTCTCTTTAGGCAGCACTGGGAACCGATTCTGGGACCTTCCAGAGTGAAGAAAGGCTGCTCAATCTCTTGTGCCACCTCAGCTTCCTGTTCTGCTGAGTGTCTTATTGTCTCTCTTCTATGTCTCTTTGTGTTGCATCCATGCAGGCCAGCACTCCCTGTGGGACAGTTCTCCAATTGGGCCAGCTCGCCATGTGAGCCAGGTTGCTTTTCACCTGGAGGCCCTGGGAATTGAACCCTAGACCTCCTATATGGTACATGGGGGCCAAATCACTTGAGCCATATCTGCTTCCCTGTTGTTTTTTTTAATAGGGTATTTATTTGAGGTAGAAGTTACAGTTCTTTTGGATATGGCTATTCTGTTCACCCAGCACCATTTGTTGAATAGACTCTTCTGGCCTTGCTGGGAGGACTAGACAGCCTTGTAAAAAATAACTCAAACTTTATATCTGAGCGTCCATTTCTGAGTTCTCAAATCCGTTCCCTTGGTTAATGTTTCTGTTTTTTTGCCAGTACCATCCTGTTTTTCCCACAGTATCTAAGTAATTTTATGCTTTAAATTCTGGAATTGAGAGTCCTCCAACTTCATTCATTTTAAAGATGTTTTGGCTAATCAGGTCCCTTATCATCTCACAGAAATTTGATAATTGGCTTTTCAGTTTCTGTAAAAAAAAAAAAAAAGGCTGTTGAGATTTTTATTGGGATTATATTGAATCTGTAAATCACTTTGGCTAGAACTGACATCTTAAAAATATTTAGTCTTCCAGTCCATGAACATGGAATGTCCTTTCATTTATTTAAGTCTTCTACAGTTTCTTTTAGCAAAGTTTTGTAGATCCTTTATGTCCTTGGTTAAGTTTATTCCTAAATATTTGGTTCTTTTAGTCACTATTTTTGTTTTTGGCTTTTGTAAGGGATATTTATTTGGGGTAAAATCTTATATTGACAAGGCTCTAAAGAGTACAACTCAGTGCTACTTTCTCACCAAAGTCTGTTGCCACATGTTGAAGCAAAATGGCACCTGAACTCTGTGCCATCCCTCCTTTCTTCTTCCTCTTAATGCTCTGTGGTCCCAGCTTCTTCTGATCTCAGCTGTAGGCTGGCACAGGGCCCATTTCCTTCCAGGCCTTCAAAGCTGCTCTGCTGCTCTGTTCTCTTCAGCTTTAAACTATGAGAATAATGGCTCATCTCTCTTCCTGAGGCTTTAGGTCTTTGAACCTTTCCTTTCTGTCATATGGCAGGATCAAAAGGACCAAGTTCTCTCCTCTGCCATGTATGTTTTGTGTGTCATCTTGAGTGAGTGGCCATTTATATAGGCGTAAGGGTGTGAGGACTCAAGCCAAGTTACACCTTACTGACATAGCCCAATTAGAAGCCCTAAATTGATTTTTATCAAGTAAATATAATCACAGGTCCCTCACTGAATTATTCCCTTGGAATAAAAATATTAGGAGCAGAAAAAAGGAAAGAGATATGAAGAGAAAAAGAAGAATATTAACAATAATAAAAATGGTAGAAGAGTAACTGTACAAGAGCTAGGAAACTAAGTAATACAAGTGAAAAATCATTAAAGACACAGGGAATTCTAGATATAGGATCATCAAGGAATACTGAAAGTTTCAGTTCTTCTTTTCCTATTTGGGTGCCTTTAATTCTTTATCTAGCCTAATTGCTCTAGCTAGAACCTCTAGCACAATATTGAATAACAATGGTGACAGTGGGCATCCTTGCCTTTTTCCTGATCTCAGGGGGAAAGTTTTCAATCTTTCACCATTGAGTACAATGCTAGCTGTAGTTTTTGCATATATGCACTTTACCATTTTGAGAATGCTTCCTTCTGTTCCCATCTTTTGGAGTGTTTTTTGTGAAGAAAGGGTGTTGTATTTTGTCAAATACATTTTCTGCATCAATTGAGAGGATATGTGATTTTTCTTATTCAATTTATCAGTGGGGTTTATTACACTGATATTTTTGTATACGTGGGATAAAACCCACTTGATCGTGATGTATAATTATTTTAACGTGCTTTTGCTTTCTGTTTGCAAGTATTTTGTTGAGGAATTTTGCATGAGAATTTGTTAGAGATATTGCTAAGTAATTTTTGTTTGTAGTATGTTTATTTGGTTTTAGTATTAGGGCAATGATGGCTTCCTAGAATTAGTTTGGTAACATTCTTTCCTGGTCAATTTTTTTGGAAGAGCTTGAGCAAAATTTGTATTACATTGCCTTTAAATGATTGGTAGAATTCACCTGTGAAGCCATCTGGTCCTGGGCTTTTTATCTTTTGAAGCTTTTTGATGACTGTTTCAATCTCTTCACTAGTGATTGGTTTCTTGAGATCTTCATCTTCTATTTCTTCTAGGATCAGTATAGGTGGTTTGTGAGTTGCTAGGAATATGTTGATATTCTCCACTTTCTATACTTTTTTGTCATACACTTTTTCATAGTATCCTTTTATGATCTTTCTTATTTCCACAAGGTCAGTGGGTAATATCCACCCTCTGATTTCTGATTTTATTTTATTTATTTCCCTCCTCTCTCTTTTTTCCTTTTTCAGTCTAGCTAAGAGTTTGTCAATTTTGTTGATCTTTTAAAGAATCAACTCTTGGTGTTGTTGATACTCTCTATTGTTTTGTGTGTGTGTGTGTGTGTGTGTGTGTGTGTGTGTGCATGATTTCATTAATTTCTTCTCTGATCTTTCTTTCTTTCCTTCATCTTGGTTTGGGATTAGTTGTATGTTCTTTTTCTAGTTCTTCCAAGTGTGCATTTAGATCAACTTTAGTGTTTCTTATTTTTTGATGTATGCATTGAGGGCTATAATTTTCCATCCCAGCAGTGCCTCAGCGGTGTCCCATAGGTTTTTTTTTTTTCCCCCATAGGTTTTGATATGTTGTCTTCTCAGTTTCATTCATCCCAAGATATTTGCTGAATTCTCTTCATATTTCTACTTCGAACCACTGACTGTTTCAGAGTGTGTTGTTTAATCTCCATATATTTATGAATTTTCCTTTTCCATCCATTATTGTTTTCTAGCTTCATTCCATTATACTCAGAAAAACTGTTCTGTATAATTTCAATGTTTTTAATTTTATTGAGACTTGTCTTGTGACCCAACATACAGTCTGTCTTTGTGAAGGATCCATGAAAAAAGACTGTATATCCTGATGTTTGGAGATGAAATATTGTGTATATGTTTATTAGGTTTAGTCAATTTATCATATTATTTGATTTCTATGTTTCTTTGCTATTACTGTAAAGGCATTACTTCATTCATTTTGTCCTTTGGCTCTCTGTTGTCATATTTTTCTACTGTCTGTCTTCTTACTCTTTAGGTTACCCTTCGTAATAATCTTCATTTCTACACACTTCTCCAAATCTCCTGCACTTATTTTTTCCTTTCATCACTCCCTTTAGTATCTCTTGTAATTTTGGTCATTTGGCAACGTATTCTATCAGATCTGTTTGTCTGTGAAGACTTAGAACACACCCTCAATTTTGAAGGATAATTTTGCCAGATACAGAATTCTTCACTGGCAGTTTTTCTCTTTCAGTAACTTCAATACCTAATACCACATTCTTCTCTCCTCTATGCTTTCTGATGAGAAGTCAGGACTTAATCCTATTGATTTTTCCCTTCTATGTGATGCTTTGCTTTCCTCTTGCTGGTTTCAGAATCCTCTCTTTATCTCTGATATTTGTCATTCTGAATAGTAGGTGTCTCAGGGTAGGTTTTTAGAGTTTTTTTTTTTGGCATGCATCACCTTTTTGGTGTCATTCATAAGGCTTTGGAAATTTTCATTTATTAGCTGCTCAAATATTCTTTATGTCCCTGTATTAGTCAGCCAAAGGGGTGCTAATGCAAAATACCAGAAAATGGTTGGTCTTTATAAAGAGTATTTATTTGGGGTAGAAGTCCACAGTTACCAGGCCAAAAGCTTAAGATTCTTCCCTTACCAAAGTCCATTGCCACATGTTGGAGCAAGACAGCTGCCAATGTTTATCAGGATTCAGGCTTCTTGGGTTACTCTCTTCCCAGGGCTGTGTTTTTCTCTGGGCTCAGCACCTCTGTTTCCTCCACAAGGTCAGCTGTAGACTATGAGGCTCTCTAGGCTTTGCGTCTCTCCACAAGGCCAGCTGTAAACTCTCAGGTGAATGGCTCATCTCTATGCTGGGGCCTATTCTCCTTCCTCACAACCAAGCTCCTCCGTCTGCTTGCCTCCCCGGCTCCAGCATCAAAACTCCAACATCAGAACTGCTCTCTCTGTCTTTTGCCTTGTCTTTTATATTTGATTACCCCACCCACCAAGAGGTGGGGCTCAACACCCTACTGACGTGGCGCAGTTAACACCCTAATCATAACTTAATCATGCCCAGAATAATGGACCAGTTTACAAGCATAATACAATATATACTTTTGGAATTCATAATTACATCAAAATGCCAGACTGCATCAGCCCCATTTCCACCCTTCTCATTCTGGGACATCAATAATGCTAATGTTTGTGCATTTTACATTCTCATTCAATTCCCTGAGACTCTTCCATTTTTTCCATTCTCTTCTCTTTCTTTTCTCCTGTCTTTTCAAAATCACTAATTCTGTCTTCAATGAATTCAAATCAGCTCTTATATGGCTCTAAAGTATATTGAATTTCATCCAACATGTCTTTTATTCCCATAAGTTCTGTTACTTTTCTTTGCAGGCTTTAAAATTGTTCTTTATACTCAACAAGCTTCTTCTTAATATCCTTTATTTCTTTAGTTATATATTTTTAATATTCTTTGAAGTGATTTAGGTGAGTTGTGTGATTATCATTGATTGTCTTAAATCTTGTATCTTTTCAGGATATTTGGTTTGTTCCTTTGGCAGGCCATCTCTTCCTGTCTCCTAATATGGCTTGTAATTTTTTGCTGATGTCTAGGAATCTGAACTGGTGAACCTACTCTGATGGCAAATTTATGTCTCTTTCCTGTCTTTTTTTCCCACAGCTCTTCTTTGATTATTGGTTCAACTTATTCTAATTTTTTATGATTGCCTGTCTTAAGTTCTTAAAGTCGGGCCAGAATTGTCTTGGTTTTGGAGATGCACACAGTAACAGAAGGAATATTGAATTCCCATCCTGGGGAGTTATGCTACATTCTCTAATAGGACAGCAAGAATCCTCTGAGTGCAAGGGCAGTGCCTAGTGAAGCAAGACAGATCATTACACCAGGCCCTTAACATTGATGGTTATACTTATGAAACTTTTCTTGTGAAATTGAAATTTAGCCTTGTATTATATATTGCCTAAGAGTTAACTCATGAAAGCCTCCTTGTTGCTCAAAGGTAGCCTCTCTCTAAGAAAAACTCTGCATATACATGCACTAACTTCCCTGTGGCATAGGACACATTCCTCCATGGCACCGAGGGATTATTAACAAGTGCTGACTAGCTATGCATCTGAAAAAAGACCTTGACCAAAAGTGGAAATGGTAAATACAAATGAGTTTTTATGGCTAAGAAATTTCAAATTGAGTTGAGAGGTCATTCCCGAAGTTATACTTATGCACATCTCAGCAGGATCTCATTGACTGCCACAGTAAACAGTGTCTCAGTAGCAGGGCTCCTAAAGGCTCTAGAGATATCCAAACACTGTAAGCAGGGCATACACCTCACAAATTTGGCTTCCTGTCTGTAAGCCTTACTTTGGAATTTATAGCCCCAAATGTAACAGAGTTAGGCTCATTTATAGTTTCCCTACACATGGCTCCCCTAAACCTTTTTATTTGAACCTATAATTTAGCACTGTACTTGAAAACTATTTGTTCCAGAGACTCAAATCTTTGGTCCATCCTTGTGTCAGTTGAGCCTTGAATATCAGCTGAGTTGCAACACCTAATCTCTAGTTATTTGGACTTACCAAGGACAACTAACAAAGAGATGATGATGGACAACATCCATCCCAAGGAACAGAGGGTGTCTGCAACTTCAAGCAAGATAGTACCATCCACCAGCCCCTGGCATCTAAGCCCCTTCTCAATTAGATGCAGAGTGGGCATCACTATTCCAAAAGCATCAACCCTGGGAATGAGTAATGGAAGTATAGTAGACATTAATATTCTATGATAGGTATTATTTGTCTAGCAATGGAAAAAGTTTTATCAATGATATAAATGTAGTGGCCACCAGAGGTTCTGGGGGGAGGGAGAAGAATAGGAGCAAAATTGGAACATATTTGGGAGATTAGAATTGTTCTGCAAGACATGGCAATGATGGATACAGTCCCTTAAATATTTTGTCATTTCATACAAAATTGTGTGTGAGAGAGTGTAACCTATAATGCAATCTATAGTCCATGGTGAGTAGCATTGCGTCAATAAGTGTTCATCAATTTTAACTAATGTAACAAACTAATGAAGGCATTTGTTAATGTGAGAAAATGTGGGAAGGGATGGGAGTGGGGCATATGGGTATATCCTATATTTTTTATGCAGCATTTATGTATTCTAAAGCTTCCTTAAAAATAAAAAAATTTGATTAAAAAAAATTAGTCCAGTGACTCACTTGTGGGGCAGTTTTTCTCCCAGAATTAAGGATACAGAGAATACTGAGAACAGTTTTTGTCCATGCAATTTCCAGACTGGCCCACAGATGGTGCTCATCAGTGCACATTTCCATGGAGGTGTTTCAGTCATAGCTGTGCTTTGTTCCTGTGTTGAATCTCCAGAGCAGAGATTCACAGCAGGCTCTGCTGGCCAAATTCACTGAAGAAAAGTCCCTCTGACTCTCACTCTCTTCTCCCTTGAAAGAGATGACGGGGAGGAAGATGTCTTTTCCCCATTCCGTTTGCTGCATTGAACCAGGTGTTTTACCCCAGCGTAATAGTGTGGGGTCAAGGAGTCCTTCTCAGCTGATGCGAGGGTTCAGTAACTTCCATTTTTCATCTCAACCTCTTCATCTCTCTGTCCCTACCTCTCCTGGATGTTGTGTAGTCCTGTCCTGGTCTGTTGAAACCCAAAGCAGATTTCTCGTACAGCTTTTGGCTCGTTTTTTATTCTTTTCATGAAAGAATTGACCTCTGCCTGTTACTCCACTGCCATCTTCCCACAATCCCCATGATGGGGATTTTACAAGATTCTCCAGCACCAAGAAGCAGCAGCTTAATTTCTTTGTCTGCTTTCCACCCATCCTTAACAATTGTGGTTGATCATCTCCATTCCACTGATGCCTTGTCTTCAGTACTCAACCTGCAGTCCATGCTGGTGGCAGAAGAGGGGATTAAGTGGGGCACACTCACACACTACACCAACTGTGACTCCAGCAGCAGAGACTGCATCTGCTCCTGGGTGACAGCCCTCTCTGTCTGCTCCTGGATCACACCAGGATCATTTTTTAAAACTCCTTTTCTAATATGTCCAAAATCTGGTCTTGTTTGTTTATGTTTTCTGGACATTTAACTTGTCCCTTTTGATGGGTTGCAGTTCCAATTTGTTTTGTGTTAGTTTTTTGCACACTGAATATTTTAATATTTACAGTGTTAACTCAGGGATTTATTCTCTGAGATGTCTGTTCCTAAATTTTGTATCCATCTAGTGATATGGAGGGGATGTCCTTGAGTATCAGGAGCTAACAAAAACAAGAAAACCAATTTAAACAGCTCCTTTCACCATCTTTTCAAATTGGCTCTATGTGGCTGGTGTTATCCTTCAGAGCTAACCCCTCTTAACAAGAAGATCAACCTGAGATGCTTGGAAAGCACAGGATTCTCTGGGTCTCATCTTATGTATCTTATCTTATCTTAATTTCAGAGCATGTGTGTTTCTTGCCTTGTGCTTGGGCTTGCTTTTGTACATACACTCCCCCATTTATAGGAATTTGAAAACCAGTGCAAACAGCTCCTTTCTCCATCTTTTCAATTTGGCTCTATGTGGCTGGTGTTTTCCTTCAGAGCTAACCCCTCTTAACAAGAAGATCAACATGAGATGCTTGGAAAGCACAGGGTTCTGAGCATCTTATCTTATCTTAATTTCAGAGGCTGTGTGTTTCTTGTCTTGGGCTTGTGCTTGCTTTTGTCCTTTTACTCCCCCATTTATAGGAATTTGAATTCCTGTTGCTTCCTGCTGGGGTTCTATTTTATGACTCCATGCATGCAATCCTTTGCTCCAGGCTTCTATGACTTAATTATTTCCTACAGTGCTTTAGATGATTCTCTGCCTGTAGGATAATTACTGTTTGCTGAGACAAGTTTCCTGATTCAATACTTCAGGCTTCCCTCTCATAGAATGACAGTTGCATACAGGTATCCCATTATGCTCATAAAAGGTACTCTGCTTCCTCTGGAACAGGGGACTCCACAGCATGTTGGCAATGTGGTAGGGGAGAGGGATTAGCAAGGAGCTTCATCGACTGTTTTTCCGGTAACATTTTATTGACTCATCACTTGCTCAGATACTGTGAATTTTTCACTGTTCTGGAGTTTTAAGGAAGGGGTCTCTGCAAGTTTTTCCTGATTGTTTAAAAACCTGTGAAGGAATGGCATTCTCAAATATTTGCACTGCCATCGTGGTTGACCAGAAGTCCAAAGTGGTGACTTTTGAAACCCTTCATTCTTCTCATATTTATAAAAAGATTGGTGAGTAGAAATATAGAACGGATATATAAATAGAACTATATTTGATAAACCTGTGCTGAGAGTCTCATTACCCCCAGGAGGGACAGGAGGGCATCCATGGGACCCCTTTAAAAACTCGATTCTTTGGCTACTATTAGCAGTTAAGATGGGCTGGAAGAGCAAACCTGAGTTGCTCATACCCTGTGAAAACCTTGAACTTCAAGAATTTCCCCAGGCATAGTGTGAAAAAAGAGTTGTGAAGCCTGCTTAAGTTTCATCCCAGGCAAGGGAAAGGACTATTTCCATTGAATGAATACTGAGGGATAGTGGTAGCCAAAATAATTTGCTTTAGTGATTTTATCAATGTTCTTGTTACCAATACATTTTAATTCAAGTGTTATTAAAAGTATAAGGGGTAATACAATATTACTTTTCATGTTAAAATATTATGAAGGAGCTTGAACAATGTGATTCACTGGCATTCAAGTAGATTGTGACCTCAATATTTGAGGGGTTTTAATTTTTACTTGAGATTCCAAAGATAAGAAAACATACTGATACACTAAATCTTGTGGGAGACAATTTGTCTCACTGTAAGGAACAACTTCCAAAGGTTAGGAAAGTACAAAATGAAAAGTGACTGCCTGAGAGGTAATTGGCTTCTCATCCCAGAGACTTTAAATAGTAGCTGTGAAGCCACCACGGATTCTGGTGCAGAGGTCTGTGAATTAAGTAAAGACCTCATATGTTGCTTCCAATTCAAATATATTGTTCTAGATTTTCTAGCCTTTCTCTCCAATCCCCTTCTTAAGAACACAGGGCTACATATAAAGATAGTGGTTACCAGAGGTTCTGAGGGAAGAGTTAGGGAAGAATAGTTGGAATAAAGGGCATTTTTAGGGCATTGGAATACTTATGCATGATATTGCAATGATGGATACAGGCCATTAAACACTTTGTCAAAACCTATAATATTGTACAATGCAAAGAGTAAACCATGATTAGTAGCAATGCATCAATATTTGTACAATTGTAATGAATGTACCATAGAAATGTAAGGTGATTAATAGGGGAAAATGTGAAAGGAGGAGGGGGTGGTGTAATAGGAATCCTCTATACTTTCATGGTAACTTTTTCAGTAATTTAAAACTTTTTAAAAAATAATGTTTAATTTTTTTTTTAATTAAAAAGAGAACTCAGAGCTGCAAACCAAAATACCTGTAATACAGACAGTTCATGTGCAAAAGGGGGCTGGTTAGGTGGAAAAGATGCAAACTGGAGGATGCACACTCCTTCTGGGGGGGGGGGGCAGCTGAATCTCATTTCTCACTGGCTTTATCTTAAGGTAATTTGGGTCCAAAGTTCACATACCTTTTGGAATTGCATGAAAACCCCCAGCTCCATAGTTATAGGACTCCCCAGTCTCCCCTTCTGAGGTAGGAAACCAAAAGCAATCATGGATTCTCCAGGTAAGGAGTTTGAATTCTTCACAAATGAAGTTGGGACCAAAGAGAAATGTATCTTTCTTGGACATCTCTTCATGCCATCACTCTCAAATAAGGTTCACATCATCTTTGTAACCAATAGAATTGAGGGAGCTAAGTGCAGTTGTTTTCTTATCTGGTGCTCTGGAGTGAGTACTGACTAAGTGGGCTATTCTAATTTCACAGTCAGAATCCAAAAACTCTAATATTCCATTATTAGCTCTGGGTCTCATTGTGTAGGGGCCACTGTTTGAAGACATAAATATGGTAAGTTCATGAAAGATTTCAAGCAGAAAACATTGTATTACTGATTGAGTCCCCTTTTCTCCACAACCTACCTACCCATTCAGCCTTCCAATTTATACACAGCATTATTCTCACCTGCATCTCTTACTCTTCAGTTGCAAAAATTAGGGAAAGAGTTGAATAATTACTGGAATTTCAATTATTCTATGTTAAGTGTGAAGGTGGCTTAAAATAATTTTGAAGAGCCCTTCCCAAAATCATCTTTTATAATATCAATGGATAAAATATGCAAAGTTCATTGTAAATATCAGAGCCAGGATACAAAGAATAGACGTATGGTGAGAGCAGTTGAAGGTAAAACAAGCAAGAGTTCTTGGAGGAATAGACGAGAGATTGAAAAATCCATCCCATTGCATGAGCTTGCATTTGATTAAACTCATGTGGGTACTTTTGAATTGTGCTGAGGTTTTGGTCAGTACATCCGTAGGTCATGTTTGTCCTCTACTTAATAATGAATGACTCTCAAGTTAGGTCTCCTTCATTTTATATTTGTTCAACTGAGGTTTTGAAGCTAAGTCCAATTTTCCTATGGAATATTTTCTTATTGGAGAAAGGCTCCTCTTTCATCATGTTGAGATCCTTTTGATTATGGTTCCATCATTTATAATCTTTATCATTCAGGGTTCCCCAGGGAAATATAACCAACAGGATAAATGGTTCATTTTAAGGAATTGACTTATGTGGTTGTGGGGGGCCGACAAGTCTGAGATATGTAATGCAGGTTGGAAGGTGGGATATTCTCAGAAGAGTAATATGGCAGTTTTGAATCTGAAATCCACATGGAAGTCTGGTAGGATTTAAATTGTGAGGGGAGTTGATGTAGCCTTGAAGCAGAAGTTCTTCTTCGTACTTGCAGTACTTTGCTCGAAAGGTGACCAACTGATTAGATGAGGCCCACTCACATTATGGATGGTAATCTCCTTTACTTAAAGTCAACTGATTGTAGATACTTATCTAATTTATGAAATACCTTTAAGGCAACATGTAGGCCTTATTTGACCAAACAACTAAACACAATAACCCAGCCAAAATGACACATAAAATGAACCATCAGGTCATATTAATTATATTCCTAAGCTTTAGTTCAGTTACAAATATATAAAGCATATTTTTATGTCAATCTAAAAATCCTTGATAAAAATATAGAGCAGAACTAAGTTAAAAATGAGAAACATTATTGAAGATGTATTAATTCTTTAATTTTGCACAGGAAACAAAATTTCTTGGAACGTATGTGTATACCAGGCATGATGTCAGCTTTGGGAAGACATTCATTAATTCATTCAACAATCTATTAAGAGCCTTTTATTCAACAAACAGTGCAAAAGGAAAAGGAGATACAATAGCAAACAAAATAGACCTCACTGCATGCAAATTTTTATGCATATTCCTCTTTCATACTTTGTCAACGTGCATTATTATGAATCTGCAGGTTTCTTGGAGCAAAGGAGTTTTCATGAGATTTTAGGGAAGCTTCTCACCATTCATTCAACAAAATGTGTTTAATATCTACTATGTGAAATGAATGAAAGTAACTATTTATCACCTTATGTACTATAAAGGAAGACTAATATTTATTTTTGTGTTCACTATGTTCTCATCATTGAGAAGCTCCTTGCTCAGAAAGGAGCAAAGATTTACAAAATTAAGTAAAAGAGAACAACAGAGAATACAATACTACATTTTTATAACTTAGATGTTGAGAATCAGTTTCCACATTACTGCATTTGGTCCTGACCAAATGCTGTGAGGTAGGCGATGTATCATCTCTACTTTCAGATAAGGAAACATCAAATCCATGAGAGTGAGTGGTTTGGCAGAAATCACAAAATAAGCAGACAGCAGGACTTGGAGTTTGAATGAAGGCCAGATCATACTTAATCCAGTGATCTCCATTCTAAAGAAGAGAAGAGTAGGAAAAGGAGAAACGTGTACAGAATGGACGTGAATAATGTCATTTACAAAATATATGACTTAGGAGTATTTAGGGAGTTCTGTCAAATAATGAATTAGTTCATGTTTTTCATAAGAAGCATTAAATTTTCTTTTGCTAATTGTACAGATGAAAGGATATGGGAAAGTTCAAAACCAGTTTTGTAGAGGGCTTCAATTTGGTAGGCTTCTCAGTTTGGCCTCAAGTATAATTCATCCTTTTTGTCTTTTTTGATTTTCTACTCCTGAACTCTTTTTAACAACATCACCATTATCGTTGTCTTTTGCCTGAACCATCAGTTGCACACACCCATGCATTTCTTCCTCTACCACTTGTCTTTCCTGGACATCTGCTACACCACCAGCACTGTTCTTCAGCTTCTAGTCAACCTTCATGAACCAGAGCAGACCATCACCTATGGAGGGTGTGTGACCCAGGACTTCATCTCCCTTGCCCTGGGCTCCACTGAGTGTGTGTTCCTGGTGGTTATAGCCTTTTTGCACTGTGCTGCTGCCTATGGACAACCCCAGTACATGGCCATTATACACTCCCATCTATGCCAGACACTGGCTGTCACTTCCTGGGCAGGAGGTTTCATGAACACTCTGATTAGGCCAGTCTTTGATGGCTACACCCCTCTATGGCCTCCATTATCTGACAACTTTTGTGAGATGCCTGTGCTTCTGAAGCTGGCTTGTGCGGAAACACAATGGACAGACTCCAAGATGATTGTGGTCCAAGCTGTTATCTTGGTGCTTTCTTCAGTGCTATTTCTAAGCTCCTATGTACACTTGCTCAGGCAGCAGTAAGAGTCAAATTAATGGCTGGGTGCAGAAAGGCTTTTGGGACATATGGATCCCACCTATTGGTGGTTTCACTCTTTTATGGCTCAGTCATATACACATATATCCAACTCAGGCCCAATTATTCTCAGAATGAAGGAAAGTTTGTTGCTTTTTTTTTTTATAGTATAATTATCCCCATGCTCTATCCTCTGATTTTTACACTAAGGAACAAGGATGTGAAGGGGGCTCTGAGGAAGGAACATGAAAAAGACAGAGACTTGGGGCATAAACTCACTTCTGCCCTTTTATTTTTTATTTTTATTTTTTTTTATTGTGGGTAAAAATCAAATTTTTCACATTACATACCAATATTTGTAAAATGATATATAAATACATATGCATATATGTGCATTTGTTTACATAAATGTTATTATATATATATATATATTTTTTTTTTAAAGGTACTTAGATTACCTAAATATTACTCAGAATTTACAGGGATTCCCATGTTCCCCACTTCCCACACCTCCAACAACATCCCACACCACCATCCCTCATCTGTGTG
>JAQZBX010070853.1:0-15340 GCA_029593785.1 Cabassous unicinctus
TCATATTAATGAATATGAATGAATATGAATATGAAGGTCTAGAAATGTAACCTCCAACCATTTTAAGAGTGAAACTTGAATATTAAATTGACAGTGATGTGTTTTACAAGGAAATATCAGTGAAGATGATACCGGTAAACTCAAATCACTTTAAAAAGCTGCATATGGAGTATTAAATTTTTCAAATATTGAAAATATAAGACTATTAGGCATTAGAGGAATATGACCACATATCAAATTTTATTGGGATTATTACTTTTGGAAAATATAAACTCATGATACACATGCACAATTTTCATATCAAATGAATAAGAAACACTTAGCCATATGGGCCTGGCCTGTCATTTGACCAGTTATAGAATGAAGGATGAAATAAATGATCATAGGCTCCCTAAAAGTGAATTTTTCTTGGTATAGATTCTAATATACAAAGGCAATCAACCTGGGATTCATTTCTGAGATAATAAATAGATATATAACTTATGAATTAGAATACTGGCTCAGCCCATGAGAGTTAGGTAATAAAACTCCTTCCATCTTGAGAAGATATGTTATTATATCTCATTTTGGGGGAAAGTACATCACATATAATAAGCAATGTCTCGTATACTGAAGGAAATATCTAATATCATCTATTGCTACATCACACTCCTCTCTACTGATTCTTTGTACTTCATCATGCAGAAAGCTTAAATGTAATGAGCATGGCATGCAATTTTCCACCCAAAGATCAAGCAGAGAATAAAAGCTTCCTAAAATATTCTGCATTGCACAACATGGTTTTAACAGTCACATTTTCAAGGAGGAAAGGTACTCTTCTCAGTTCCAACTTTAGCACAAGTCTAAGAACCATAACCTTATGTTCTCTTGATTCCTCAGTGGAGTATCAGTTCTCTTCACTTTTTCACTCATCCAAGACACTTATATGACAGTGAACATAAAGAAAGCATTTAAAAGAGTAAGTTTCTCTAAATTAAAAGACAAAATATCTCACAGGGTGACTTTATCCAGCAACTTGAAGCTCTTTCAAGGTATAGACATCTATTAAGGTGTTGATAAAAAGGCATGGTCATCTCAACTTGATGTCATACTTTTTTTCTGTATCTTTATTGTGTCCTTAATTCTGTGATTGTGTAACTATTTTAATCACTTTTTGATTTGTGCAGCTATTATAGAAAGCTCAATACAAAGAGAACAATTTGAATTGATTTCCTAATTCAAAACACTCAATATTATTTTCCTGGGTGGGCAGTATCCTGTAATTTGAAGTTCTCTCATACATGTGGTCACTTATTGTGGTACAATCCTGTATGCTTCTCCATATGATATTATTATTTTCCATAACTAAAATTCATCTTAAACATTTTCCAAAATGTTTTAACAATGTGGAAAGAGTTTTTAAGAAGAATACGTGAGTTTCTCTTAAAGTATTGAGTATGAGTAACGATGACAGAGGGATATACAGACCACTGACACTTATGTAAACAACACAAAATATATAGACAGCAAAACAGTAGATATTATAGGAAGAGAATGAAACTGAAGAACACAGTTCATGTACAAATTAAACTTTTTAAAACTGTGTATTTAAGAATTTGTAATCCAAAAATCCCTGCTACAGATCTCAAAACATCTGTAGGACATTCTACCTAGAGCACTATTAATCTCCCCGTACCACACAATGTAGATGATGGGGTTCATGAATGGGGTCACCCTGGGTTAAAACATGGCTGTAGGAAGGTATTTAAGAGGTGCATTATCTGCAGGTGGACCTAAGAAAACACTTGAAACAGACATTACAAACAAAATGAGAATTGCCACCAGTGGGGAAGAGTTGGATAAGGCTTTGTTACCAGCTCTATAGAACATATCCTAAGTACCACTTTAAATATATTTATATATAATATAAACCTAAAGCAAGAACATACTAAAAATTCAAGTACTTATTGCTAGGACCACAGACTCAGAAAACCAAATATCTGAAGATGTGATCCTCAAAATGTGAGGAATATCCCAGAAGAATTGATAGACTACATTAGATTGTGTGAAGGGAGGCCTGAACATGGTCTGGATAGCAGAGTTGATGAGCCCAGTGGCCTGTAAATGACCAGCTGCCTTCGTGTACAGACATGGGGTGATGGTGAACCCATTTTGCCGAAGTTGGCAGATGGCTATAAAATGGTCATAAGACATCACCTCAAGGTATGTGCACCTCAACAAAATATATAAGAAAATTTGAGCAGCACATGCTGGGAGAAAAATTAGTTTCCTCTCTGCCATAAAATTCACAATCAGATTGGAAACAGTAACCAAAATCCAGCAAAGATCTATGAGGCATAATTTTCTTATAAAGAAGCACACTGGAGAGTGTAGCTCTGTATTGGTTACAATGGCAATAACTGTTAAAAGGTTTCTAGTAATTTCTCCCAGTTAAATCAGTATAAAAAATCTCCAGAGAACTTGAGATATCTTGAAGTGGTGAGGTTTTCCCTGTCTGCTGATATACTGCAGTTAAAGTATTAAGTGATAAGACAATGGTAGCCACCAAATTAGTGAAATTGTAAATACTACAATTCAAAATGAATTAAGATTATAAGAAAATATGGCTGGCCATCTGCAAATTTACAAAACAATTTCTAATGACTTTCAGGTGGGTATAGAGTAAATTTCATACGATGACACATGCAACTTTATTAAAAAAGACCTCTAAATTAAAAAATTATAAAATTAATTCAAATGTCCCTTCAAAAATATAGCATTCTAAATTATTTTCCTTATTATTTTATATGCAAAAGAATAATATATAAAATTAATAAATATTTTATTGGAAAAATCATGCATTAATTGTTCACTAAAGCACACGGTAATATTTTAAATGTTGTAAAAATAGGCATTGATTAAATAGACACAAAAACAGGTAAATAATGAATATATCATTGCAAATATATTTGTCTTGATCTCAACCTTATATTAATTATAATATCAAATGTGAAATAATTAACAACTAAAGATAAAAAATTAAATTTAAAAGAAATAATAGCATGAAATTTTATCTTGTATGTATATATGTATGTACATATATACACAAAAAAACCCACACACAGATATGTGGCATAGATATAGCAGACCTTGTGAGAATATTAAAAATTTCATTGAAATTCACAAACCAGCATTATAATTTTGTAGATATATTCAGTAGTTTAAATCAGGAAGCAATTTTATAGGCATGAAAGAAGAAGAGAAGGAGAAGGAAAAGAGAGAAAAAGATACAAAAACCACACAATGGTAACTTATTTGTGAATTTGACTGCATTACAACAAAGAATTTCTCTCTGTAGAACCAAAACAAAGGCATTGAAATTGATATCTTAAACTATTTAAAATTAACCTTTAAAGACTAGAAAGCAATTCTGAAATGGAGTGAATATGCATATCTTATTTTAAACATAGAAATATATTCTTCATATTTGGTATTTATTGAAAATAAAATGTATAATGATATGGTACTGCACAAAATCAGTAGGATGGAAAAAAATATATTTGGATGCATCAATGGCTAGTGAGGTAGATGTATTGCTTGTTTGTGTGGATAAGTTGATAAACTCCTTTGCAAAACCATTTGTTATTGTATTAGTCAGCTAAGACTTGTTTAGTTTGAAGTAAGGAATAAACTTTTAGTCCATGATCAGAGCCACAGTGATTATTTTCCACTTATGACACAAGTTTATTTTGTGTTTACTGTAGCTTTGCTATGTATGATCCACATTCAAACAATAGGCTATTGGAGAACTGTGTATATGGGATGTTAATGGCTCTCTTGGTGGATTTAAAAGATCCTATAAAGAAGTACATATGTTAGCTCTTAAATCCACACTCCCTAATTTTGCTCACATTTTATTGGTCAAAGAAGGTTAAGTGACTCAGTCTGCTATTAATGAATGATGACTCTATTTACATATCTTAAAAAGGTTACTACAGAAAGGGACACTTCAGAAGGGACATGGGGTATTTTGAATTGTAATGCAAACAAGAATTTATGTATTAAACTGTTGATACACATGCTTGTCCCTGCATTGGCAGCCAGAATTATGAATACCTGTAAGATGGAAGAAAAGGATGTGAAAAGAGATAAACACAGTAAACCTGCAGTATTCTGGATTATTTACATTACATTGAAACTATATTTATAATTACTCATTGAAATCTAAATATTATTTGGAAAATAATTATTTCTTCTTTTCAAATTAACAGTTTAAATCCAGAATACCTTGCTGAATATTAATTAAAATTTGAATGTTAAAGATTTTTTCAACAAACCGATTAAACATCTATTAATATTTATTCACTTCCTTGATTTTACTTGTTTTATTTTCCTAGGCTGCTTAAGCAAGTGCTTATGAAATGGATTGACTTAAACAATGTGAATTTATTAGCTTATCATTTTAAGGCTAAAAGAACTTCCAAATCAAGACATTTTCAATAAGATGCTTTCTCCCCAAAGACTATGGTGTTTGGGAGCTGGTTGCTGGTGATCCTTGGTTCTTAGTTTGCCACATGGGAGTGTCTCCTGGTCTTTCCCTTTTGTTCTGGATTTTGTTGATGTTTGGCTTATGGCAGCTCCATCTATGGCTTTATTTCCCTCTCTGAATTTCATTCTGCTTATAAAGGACTCCAGTAATAGGATTAAGACCCATTCTGACTGTAGTGGGCTACGTCTTTAAGTAATCACATCAAAAGATCTGACTTACAATGGGTTCACAACCAAAGGAATGGATTAACTTTAAGAACATGTTTTTCTTGGGGTGCACATGGTTCAAATCCAACACAATACTGTCTAAAATTTGAATTACATTTTGTCATGTTTACTGAAATATAGTAATTTTTATTTCATCAATATTCCTTCCCTGGAAAGTGCAAACTTCCTCAAGTTGAAATGAAATAAATCATAAAAAACTATCATTTTAATTCACCTCTTTGGTTGATATCCATTTTCTAAGCCTCCAGTATACAATGCTGCCAATTAAAGAGGACAGCTTCAGAAGTCATCCATTAGAAACACAAAATACGACATAAAGTGTGGAGTAATTTCTTTAATATTTAATTTTTAGTTTATGCTGCTTGGACAGTTGGATATTCATAGATCATAAAAATAAATTTCACTCCTCCTCACTATATACAAACGATATATATTAAAGGTCACTATAAGTCAAAACTATGACAGACTTAGAGACTATTAATGGATAATATCTCTTTGATTTCAGGCTATCTGTCATGTATTTCTTGTATAAGAGAAACAAAATGCAAACCACAATGCAAAATATTGATTATTTATTATAAGAGTTTGGAAAATTTCTTTTCCTCAAACGATGAAGAGATAACAATGGATTATATAACAAATCAGGGAAATGTATCTGCCACAAAAATAGAGACAGGAATTTCAGAGAAAAGAATTACAGACTAACATCAAAGTACATTAAAACTTTCAAGCTTAGCACAATTCTATATATATACGTAAATACACATTCATATACATAAACACCATATACATATATACATAAATACTAAGTGCAATGAAAACATTTGAAATATCTGAAAATATAAATATGAATGAGTATGTTGAGAAAATAGAAACCTCAAACCCTAATGATGAATGCACCAATTGGTACAACCAATTTAAATTATACTGTGGCATTGTATCAATTGTCTTAGGCTATGTTATATTTGAGTGAACCTCCAATAGTCAGTGCACAACTATTTATTCAGTATTCCTGTCCATCTTGTGTTGGTCATGCCCCTTTCTATAGAAACCAGGCTAATGGAGAATCATCTATATCAAATAGAAAACATATTATGGCAAAGTATAATGCTCTCTTTAATCCACATTATTCCTTTCTTTGTCACTTAATGTGAAAAAGCCTGATACATGGTGTAGCTTTATTTCCATGAGATGCTGAAGCACTACTATAATATAACAGGGAGTACTAGAAGGTTAAGTAAAATTCAATCTACCCCAATTATACTGTATTAAAATTAAAGATTTGTATAACTGAAACACAATGAGCATGCAGTACGGGCAAGAGAGAAGATTTTTCTATTTTTGGCCACTTAGACAAGGAGACTTAAATTCTGACTCCTTGCTGGTTACTAATGTTTTAATTTTCTAATTTGCCTAAGCCAACACTTTCCATTTCCTTGTGTCTGTGATAAACTTTGCTGGAACTGCACATTTTGAAATATGTATGCTATCACTAGAATTGAGACCCTGAGGTATCTGTTATTCAAGATTCCAAATAATATTCTGTGTTGCAGTTCTGGTTTTTATAGTCTACTTTTGAATAAGGGATGCAGCTTTAACACACATCAGTGCTATATCATTATTGTGTCCTTAATCCTGCAGTTGTGTCTCAATTTTAATCACCTTATTATTTTGTGCAGTGTAGAAAGCTGAATGCAATTTTAATTGAATTTTCTTATTCAAAAATTTCAATATTCCCTTCCAGGGTAGCAATATTCTATAACGTGAAGTTCTCTCAACTGTGTAGGCACTTATTATGGCATTCACTCATGGTCTTCTCCAAAGTTAATTATTCCTTGACATCACTCAATAATATCCAAAATGTTGTTCAAAACACTTTTAATAATGTGGAATATGTTTTCCACAAGAAGGTGAATTACACAAATGTATGGAGTTGAAAAAATTAGAAGCAGATATATAGCTGGTATATGAAACAACAAATTAAACACAAAACATGTAAAATAACAAAATACGTGCAGAGTACAAAATCCTAGACAATTATGGGTAGATTCAAATTTAGAACATATATCATATACAAATTAAACTTCATTCAAATAATTTTTAGAATTTTTAATCAAGGAAAATCCTGCTTGGGAACTTAAAATATCTGTGGAACATTTTGCTTAGAACATTGTTAATCTCTCTGTTCTGAAGACGATAGATGATGGGTTTTGTGAACGGGGGCACCATGATGTAGAACACAGCCACGAGAAGATTTTTAAGAGAAGCTCCTTTTGCAATGGGACCAAAGGCAGCATCAAGCCCAGAAATTACAAACAAAGTGAGAATTGCCAACTGTGGGGCACAGGTGGTTAGGGCTTTGCTTTAGGCATCCAGAGAATGTATCCTAAGCACCATTGAAAATATATCAATATAGGACTTAATCATAAAAGGAGAACATGTTAATACAATACAAACACTTAGAGCTAAGGCCATTGACTCAGAAACCTGAACATCTGGAGAGAAGATCCTCAAAATTTGAGGTACATCACAGAAATATTGATGGATCACATTTGATTTTGTGAATGGAAGCCTGAACATGCCACCTGTGTGGACACCTGAAAGCAGCAACCCACTTGCCTATGACCCACCAGCTCCCTGTGTGCACAGACGTGGGGTCATGGTGAGCCCATAGTGCAGATGGTGGCAAATGGCAACAGCAATTATAGGACATCACCACCAGGAAGGTTAACTCTGTGTGTACAAGGAAGAGAACCAGGAATATCTGGGTGGCACATGCTGGAAGAGAAATCAACTTGGTGTCTGTCAGAGAATTCACAATCATTTGGGCACAGTAACTGAAATGTAGCAAAGGTCTATGAGGCATAAATTGCCTATAAAAAAGTACATTGAATGATGTAAATGTGGATCACCTACCATGACAATAACAGAAGATTCCCAGTCAGGGCTCCCAGATATATCTTTTATTTTTTAATTTTTAATTTTTATTTTTTTTAAGATTTATTTATTTATTGCCCCCCTTGCTGCTTGTGCTTGCTGCATCCATTCGCTGTGTGTCTTCTCCGTGTCTGCTTATCTCCCCCTTGCTGTGAGGTCCGGAACATCAGGCCTTGCAGGACTTAAAGCTCTCGGGAGGTTGAGATATCCACGAGGAGAAATTCTGTGAAAATGGTGAGATTGTCCATGTTCCTTATGTTTTCATTTCCCTACAGTCAAAGTATAAAATAATATATTAAAAACTCAGTGCAGATAATCCATATTACTTCCAAATAATACGTCACCCTTGGTATCAATATGTGGTTTCTCATGGAGAATTCAGCTTAGAGAAATGGACACAAGTATTTAGAAACAATGAATTCACATATTTCCCTTTTCACTTTCTTAATTCTTCTCTTATCTGTTAATTTCACATTCATAGTATCAGATAATCCATACATTGAGGGATCTAAAATGAGGCTCATAAATATTTCAGTTACTGAGTCATTTACAGTATTTAGTAAAAGATTTTTTCAAAGTTGGCCTGGATATAAGCAAGGATTATTTTCTAGTTTCCTTCATTAACAAATGGTCATCTCAGATATGCACTATGGAAGATCCTCTGTGTAAGCCCATTTGTTTGAACACTGTACTGTGATCATTTTCATGTACCAGGTGACTTGGATGTTTGCTTATATCTCCCAAACTTGGCCAGCTGAATAAAAGTCAGTTTCTGTAACACAGTTAATGAATGCTTCTGAGGGACTTCTCAGAATTGTATTCATGGTGGTGACCAGGTAGATCAGGTGTCACCACTCCTTCATTTCAATTGTTCTATAACACATGAGTGTGAGCCCTTGTTCTCCTCCTAAACAGCAACATCAATTAAAGATTTGATTCTCTTAAAATCTAATTGATTCCAGGTTCCTGTTGCAGTGTTTAGCACAGTTCCCTTCCTTTCTTTGCAATTTACCTTATAACCTGCACACAGTAGCTAAGAAAATAATCCCACCTGAAATCTCTCCTCCACAAAGGAGGATTCCTTTCATCAGTCATGAATTCCAATGTTTGATGAAGACCAATATTTCTGTCCAAGCATCTTGCCTACTTATTTTCTAGATTTTATGGAAATCTCTTCCCTCACAATAACAATTGTACCACAACTATTTTATTTTTGCTTATCATGAAACATACCAAAGCATAAATAAATATTATTTCAATCTTAATTATGCTTTCAATTCTAAAACTAATTACCTTGAGAAGTAATTAGTAATTCAATTCTAAAACTAATTACACTTGAGAAGTGTCATTTCAGAACCATTATTTTTATATGTGGAAAACAGAAAATAGGGGTAGTAAGAATAAAAATGTTAGAAACTGTATATTTATTTATTCTTTATATATATAATCCATTTGTGATTATAAAATCAAATATAATGGTTAGAGTCTTATGTAGATAATATTTTACTTTCATTAATTATGTTCATATTAATTTGTAGCACTTTTGCAATGTATTTTAGCAAATTGATTTTCTATAATAATCTTTTGTTTATGAATATTTCTTCTATCATCCTCAATATATGAAGATGAAGAGAATGTCATTTAAGCAGGGATTTTATTAAATATTAAAATAATACTTATAGTTTGCATTGATATTTAACTAAAGTGTTATTAAACATAACAAAACTTTCAGATGATTTCTAAATTGCCTTTATCAAAACCATGCATTGTTATTTATCCTTGGAAGTTTCATTCCTATCCTATATGTCTTTAGATTGCATTTTTCTATTTGTTCTGTACAAATCCCCAAGTATCCCTCTGCTCCATTTATCATATGTCTTGTACTTGAGAGTGCGTCATGATGGTTAAATGCATATAGCCTTGGCCATTAGAGGGAGACAGATGTCAGGGTTTATCTCCTCTCCTTATTATATAAAGGAAATGCAGAAATTATTTTCTTCACAATTTTAAGAAGTAGAAATACTTAAACACTTACCCCTCAACAATTGTTAAACACATGAAATAAATATATATAATAAAAATCTAGGGAAGCGGGTGTGGCTCAGTGGATAGAGCCCCTGTTTACCATATGGGAGGCCCGGGTTCGCTTCCCGAGGCCTCCTTGTGAGGGCACGCCGGCCTGAGCGGTGCGGTGGGCTGATGCAGCAACCTCACAGCAGGAAGCGGGTGTGGCGCAATGGATAGAGCACCCGTTTACCATATGAGAGGCCCAGGGTTGGCTTCCCGGGGCCTCCCTGTGAGGTCAGGCCAGCTCGCGCAACGCCGTGGGCTGATGCAGCAAGACCTCACAGCAAGGGGGAGATAAGCAGACACAGAGAAGACACGCAGTGAATGTACACAGCAAACACAAGCAGCAAGGGGCGGGGGATAAATAAATAAAAATAATAAATAAATCTTTTAAAAAAATATCTATATAGAGCATATCTTGTTCTGAATATCTTACAAATAAATATTAGAAGTTGTTCATTAATAAAAACCTCACTGGATATCTCAAACAATCCATTGATATATGTAGGACTGTTTTTGATTGTGAAGGTTGATTTGCCTGAAATACTATGGTAACCCTCTTCTGCCTCTGAATTTCTTGGCTAAACACTACATTCTGGTTCAAATAATATTTAATTCATAGTGGTTGTTCTAGTTCAATATCTTGGCAATTTATGTATCCTTTTATTTCAGTATTTGTAAAATATCAGGTACCATTTTTCAAACTAATCACCTATTAAAAACAGAATCAAAAATATTCAAACTCTCTGAGCATCAATTTATACATGGAACAAAAATAATTATGTTAATGGCCTTAAGTTGCATCACAGTGAATTTTTAATTAGCCATCTTAAAGAAATACATGAATTTAAGCATACCAATATACCTAAGAAACAAGAAAACAAGTCTATCTTCTATAACATGAATAATACTTTTGCTCAGGTAAATAGACTTCCACAAAATTGTGAGTCTACCTCATTCTTCCCAGACTAAAATTCAAGGAATGATTTCTCAGGGAAACTCGTGTTTACCTGTAATCATAGGAACAATTGTGCTTCTAGATTCTTTATAAACATGAGTATTATTTAGGAAGGACATGTATGTGTCATAAATCTCAGGAGCCCTGAGGAGCTAGTGACTTCAGCCAGCAGAGAGGCAAGTTTTCTTAACCTCTAATTGTTAAGGATTCTTTGTTATTTTCTTGAGATTAGATAAATTCATAATAGTGCTTAGGACAAGTTAGCAAAGAATATTTTGTTTACAAAAGGAAGGAATCAAAAAAGTTTCATAGTCATTGTTAATTCAGTACATTTTAAATTTTATAAATTTATCAATATAATTATTTAAATTATAGTATATCACTAAATCATGCAACCCCAATAAAATTTTATTTTATGAGGGTTTGAATTAACATTATAACGGGAAGGCAAATTATATACTATTTAAAATTATCAACACCACACAAAACAGGCAAATATTGACCAGTAGTTATTAAATTAAAGAAAATGGCATATATTTTAGAATGGATTTTACAATGAAAGGAAATAAAAGAGATTGAATCACAGAGTGGGACTAATAGCAGATTTGCTTTGAGGAGAACCTCACGCATGGGATTTGACAATAATGTTAAACACCCCTCAGATTGTGAGTTACTACTCCTACAGGCATGTCAGAGGAAAGTTGCCCATTTGTTGTTGTTTTTTTCTGAAAATGGTTATCAATAGCTGCCAATAAGGAGAGCATCAGAATATGGGAGAGGTTAAGGAACTCTAAGGAAAGTCTTGGAAATGAAGGCTGAAAAATAGAAGTCTCCACATATCACTACAGGAAATCAACACAATTATGAATGAAAGTTGGTAAGGAATATTTGGTGATTAGAAAAGTTAAATCGATTAAAGCAGAAATCACCCTTCACTTAGGACAGGAAATTTTTGGCTTCACCAGGCTGGGAACACTCAGCAAAGGCTTCACAGAGACTCAGCAGATCTTTATATACTTTCATAATAAATCCATGATATCAGTCTTTCTATGAGTATTTTAGACAAAAAAGCAAAACTCTGAAGGATTTCTCCATCTGACAGAGGCTACAATAATTCCCTTATATGATAAGAATAATATCAGGTGGAACTGGGCAGATTTGATACCTGGAGAGGACTATGAAGGAGCGTGATGTCCAGGCATCTAATAGAGCTAGACCTTTATAGTCATAGAAATATAACCCTCAAAAGAGGGTAACACTAGGCAAAATACATACAAACTTACACCATCTAAAGCTGTTTAAAATACTGCAGAGCACAATTTAATAGAATTTACATAATTCAACTTTTCTCATGGTTTTTGATTCCAGAGCCCTTTTACATTCTAAAGAACTATTGAAAATCCTTAAGAACTTTTACCCATGGAAAATTAACATATTAAGAATTAAGAGTAACACATGTTTAAATAATTATGTAATTATTAAAATAAAATTTTGTTTTAATAAGATCTTAATTTTTTGTAACAAATCAGTCCACTCTCAAGTGTCCTTCCCTAACATATTTCAAAAATATATTTCCCAAAACCAAAATAAAATGAGATGAAAGAAATGGATTAATAATTTTGAAAATCTCTTCAATCCTTTCTGAGAGATAGCTGAATTCTCCTATATTCCCTTTCATTCTTTCAAATCCAACATATTGATTTGCTTGAAGAATATGAAGGAAATATAGCCTTCCACAGATGTACGGTTAGAAAAATGGAGTATTGACTAGTGCTTTAAGATAATTATATATGTATATATATATATATATAATAATTTTTACGCCAAATATCAAGAAGTGGTGATTTCTTTAAGAAGATTGGAAACTGAAACTCATATTCTACCAGAGTTAAATCCATTATATTTTTAGGCATTTCAGTGGGCTTTACCCACACATGGTCCTGTAACATCAAAGTGGTGCTCATCTGAAAAATATTAGCTCACAGAGTGATGCAGATCTTACAGATATGACCTATTTCACTTCACAATACCAAAATTATCCATTTATTAAAATCAACAGCAATCCTTGCAGACATGTGTTTAAGTATTGGGAAGTTCTCAAGCTCAAGTGTAGAATACAAGATTTTCTAAAATCTCTTTTTCATATGAAACTCAATTTCATCAGCAGCTAATTATGGTATTTTTTTTTTATTAGAGCATTTGTCCATTCACAGAAAATTAATGCAGAAAATAGAGTTCCCCTATACCCTCATATGAAGTGTTCCCTCTTATGCACATATTACATGTGTGTATTATTTAAAGCTTCTGTTGCTTTATTGACTTTCTGTCTAGATGTTCCATCCATTATTGAAAGTGATATATTGAAATCTACTATTACTTAGAACCACCTATTTATCCTTTTAAATCTGACGATATTTGTTTCATGTACTTTGGGGAGGTTAGGTGCATATGTATTTATAATTAAGTCTCCTTGAAACCATCACTTTATCAGTATATACTATCCTTTACTATCCTCTGTTACATTTTAAAATTAGAGCAGTGTAATTTACAGAAAAATCAAACAGAAAGAACAGTGTTCCGATATAACCTACACAAACACACAAAGGAATTTTTCCCATTATTAAATGTTTGCAATAATTTCATGTCTTTGTACAATTGAAAAACAATGTTATTATAATTATGTTAACTATAGTCCATATACACACTTTTCCTGTATCCCTGTCACCTACTTTTTCATTATACATGATACTTACTATGTCTTTAGATATTTTATATTCAAATGCATAGATTTATCATTACTTTTTTATGTGCTTACATTCCTTAACTTGTAGAAAATAAGTGGATTCACATGTCAAAAATGCAATAAAATATGTATACATATATATTTATTAGAGAATTGTGAGTTTACAAATCACTTATGCATAAAATACAGGATTCCTGTGCACCTTCCCATCACCAATACCTTGCATTGGTGTGGAACATTTGTCACAAATGATGCTAGCACTTCTAAAAAATAATTGTACTATGGTTTAACAATAGTTACCTTTGTTACAAATCATGAAAGGGTTTTAAAATAGTTCTATCTATTATCCATTATTTACATTATTTTCCCCCATATACTACCCTATTATTACTACCTAGTATTAGTATGGCATATTTGTTATAATTCATGAAAGAACATTCTTGTCTTGTACTATTAACTGTAGTCCATCATCTACAATAGGGTTCACTGTGTTGTAAAGTCCTATGTTTTATATTTTAATTTTTATTCTAGTAATATATGCATCCTAAAGTTTATTCTTTAAACCACATCCAAATATACAGTTCAGTGCTGCTGATTACACTAATGTGTTACGATCATTGACATTAATTTCCAAACCTTTACTGTCAGCTTAACTAAGAATTCTGTAAAGGGTAAACACCCACTCCCCATTCTACAACTCCAATCTATCTCCTGGTAACCTATATTCTGGATCCTAACTCTATGAGTTTGCTTATTATGCTTAGTTCATAACAGTGAGGTCATACACTATTAGTCCTTTAGAGTCTGCTTTATTGCACCCAAAATAATGTCTCCAAGGTTCATCCAGGTTGTGAAGTGCATCAGGGCTTCATTCCTTTTTCCAAAGAATAATATTCCATTGTATGGAAATAACATATTTTGTTTATCCATTCATTGGTTGATGGACACTTGGGTTGCTAAAATCTGTTGGCTATTGTGTATGATGCTTCTATGAACATTGATGTGCAAATATCTGTTTGCATGCCTGCTTTCAGTTCTTCTGGGTATATTCCTATTAGCAGGACTGTCAGATCATAAAGAAATGCTGTAGTTAGCTACTTGAGGAACTGCCAGCTGTCTTCCTTTGTGGCTGCAGCATTTTACATTTCCACCAGAAAAAGTTGAGTGTTCCTATTTCTCCATTTCCTCTCCAACACTTTTAGTTTTTAGTTTTGTATTTTTTTTTAATACTGTCCATTCTACTACATGTGAAATTATTTTTCATTGTGTGTTTTTTCTTGTTTCCTTTTTAGGTACCAGGCTGAGTGAGCCCTATCTGCTCCCCTGAGTTGTTTTTTTTTCTGTTTGTTTTGCATGCTGCTTTTTCAATTTGTTTTTAGGAGGCACCAAGAACTGAACTTGGGACCTCCCATGTGGGAAGCAGTTTCTCAACCACTTGAGCCACATCTGCCCCCCTTATTGGATTTTTTTTTTAACAAATCAATTTTATTGATAAATATTATTAAAGCATACAATTTATCCAAAGTATACAATCAATGGTATTTGGTACAATCACATTGTTGTGTGTTCATCACTTCAATAATTATTAAAGTATTTTCATTATTTCAATAGCAATAATAATAATAAGAGAAAAACCAAAAAAAAAAACCAATAAAATTCCTCACCTCTCAATCTGTTTCCACTGCTATACATAGCTGCTATTTCTGGCTATTCTTGCACAATTATTTATTTGTTTATTAAATAATTTTATTGAGATATATTCACATAATAGATAATCTATCCAAAGTGAATATTCAATGGCTCCTAGGATAATCTCAATGTTGTACACTCATCCTCTCAAAAATTTTAGAACAATTTCATTACTCCAAAAAAAAAAAAAA
>JAQZBX010070854.1:0-15341 GCA_029593785.1 Cabassous unicinctus
CAGCAATTGGCCAGGCCCCTGTCTTAGGTTGACCCAGCGGCTTTGCCGCAGAGAGAGGGGAGGTCCAGTTGCCCGTTAATGACTAACCAGTCCAGCGCCCAATGAGGCATATTTCTCAAGGAGCTCAAAAAATGGCCTTTGTAAAAGTATAAACAGGGTGAAATTAGGCTCCAAGTCTTGAAGTGCTTAGCTCTCCTCTACAAGTCGGGTATCCTTGATCCCTCCTTGACCAGCCACGGATCTTGTCACGTTTTTGGTCTTGACGAGAGCTAAGCACCTCTGTTGATGGCTGCCACAAGAAATAAATAAATAAATTTTTTTTAAAAAGATTAATTCTTTGGCCATTTTGAATCATCTGTTGCATTCCTCTGCAGATTTTTTCATGAATTTTTGTTTCACCAATACTAAAATTTCCATTTTAAAAATAAATTTTTTCTTCCTCTTGAGAATTTCCTTTTGGTGCTTCATTGTAGTCATATATTCTTTTCATTCGTTAACTATGATCTACTTTAGTTCTCAGAACATATTTATAATAGCTGTTTGATGTCTTCATTTATCAGACTTCTGGAGATAATTATGGACCATTCCTATTCATTGCATTTTCTATGTATGAATCATTTTCCTTTTCTGAAAACTGGTCATTCTGGATGACTTAATATATATTAGCATGTCTGGATTCTTATCTTTACTTGTGATGGTGCTTACTGAATTTCTGTTATTAATTTTTTCATTCACATTTTTATTTTGGTCTTGCTTGGACTAAATAGGAATTCTCTCTACCCTATACAATACAACAATATATGTCTCTGCTTGATCTATGTATGGGCAAATATATACATAAACACCCAAATATGTAACATATGTTATATTGCATATATTATATAATTCGTGCCTGCTTCCTTTGCATTGCACTTGTTTCTGTTTAGATTAACTGTCAGCTAATAAATGGACAGAGGGTGTGTTCAACAACATTGGGCCACTAAGTGTTCAATCCTCTGCACATAAATCTATGTGGGTACAGGATTATTGAAAATTCCCTGACATTTTCATTTCTGTTCTGACTTTTCCTTTCTTGTGTGTCCTTTAGGTGCTCCTATGTGCATGTGTACAGCCTCAGGATCAGCATGGAGCTTATGGAAGATGGGGGCCCTATCTGCCCTCTACTGCTCATGCATGAAACATCATCTGGACCTGTGCTTCCCTACAACACATCCCTAGGCCCTCTCCAACTTCCAGTATCTGAGATTTTCACTTGCTGCTAGGAATGTATGTGCCACTGCTCCATATTTAATAAGCTTCTCCTTTTTAGGAGGTACCAGGGATTGAACTTGGGACCTCATAAATGGGAGGGAGGCATTCAACCACTGAGCTTCATCTACATCCAATGAGCCCTTTTTGGCTGTGTGAGAGATGCTAACATTCTCAATGCCTATCCTGCCTTGGCAGTACCTCTACAATGTCCAACCTTGAGTGGGGAGGGGAATGGGAGAAAATTCATATCAGATGCCACAAACTCTTGGTTTTCTTAGAAGCATAAATGGTACTAAGATTATAGTATGCCTTTGATCTCTTCTCCAAGAGCTCAAATGGTTCTTTGGAGAGAGCATGTATGAATCTTTTTATATGACCATAGTGTGAAGCCCTGGAGGTAGACATTTTAGTTAAAAATGTGTAGGTCCTTTGGGAGAGGGTAGATGATTTGACACAAGAAATAAGGGATGAAAGACCAAATAATCGCACAAGGTGAGAAGTTGAGAGGTTGGAGAGAAATTATCCCAGCCCATCCTGACTTGCCAGCCACTTTTGGCAACTTGTACCATGGAGTTTAAAATACATTCCCAGGTCAGCAGAAGGCATGGTTTGGACAAGATTGAGTATCTTTGTAGCCCTTCCTGAAGCAAGAAGAACCAGAAATGACAGGGAGAGAAAGCTGAGGGTAAGAGACTATCTAGGACCTTTCATTTAAATGGGAGGGATTAATACAGAAAAGCAGAGTGACTTTATCATAAGGATAGGTTGCAACCAAATAGATGAGATTAAGTGTAGGAAAATGAATTTTGTATTACAAAAGCCTGTCTCTTGAGGCCATGCTGACATCCTCTTTGAGTGCACAGCTTGTGGAATTTATGGAATATAAATGTATGTGACAGTCACCTGTGCCCTGGTGCATAAACCTAGTACTTAGACAAATACCCACACATTTTCTTGGAAAGGAGGACATTACTGGGGTTACTGATAGTTTGTCAGAAGGGTGGTCTGTGTTTGAATTGGACTTATGTTTGTAAAAGGGTGGGTGGAAGGAAACAAACCTTAGTTCTTCACTTCTGATATTTGATGTATGCACACTCTTCTTTGAAAATGCAAGAGTATTACTCTGACAGATGAGAAATATACCTAGGGCTGTAGAGCTGGCAACCCAAATTGCTTACCTAATGGCGACCAGTTACCAGTGTACATACAAGGTGGTATAAACTCCCTGTGTCTTATTATGACATTTCTCTTTGTATGATAAATATGGTAAGGATTTAAGTTACATCGAGTTACTGTATAATTAAATGTTTGGAAAAACTGAAAAAATTTTACAAATAAAAACAATTTGCAAAGAAGCAATAAAGTTATTAAAATGTAATGACACCTTTTCTTTTTATGCATGATCTCTATGAAAGTTATAACCTTGCTCAAATAAATTGTGCACTGAAATTAAAAAGTAACTAAGAATGAACATAGCTACAAAATTGTAATGTTTCAGTCCATAAGCCCTTTAGAAAGCTATCATGGAAAAAAGAAGGATGTAAACAATCAAAAACTCTAGGTTGGAGAAAGAAGAAAGCTGAGACACCCTGTCCTGCCAAACTGGGAAAATGATAATTTCTTATTCATCCATTTTCTTAATCCACAGCCATGTGCTCAGCAGCCATCTTCAGCCTCTGTAAATTCTTTAAGCTCTCTGTCATGGACCTGACCTTCACTCATACCTCCTGTGCCTTTTCTGTCTGTGGGCAAAGAGCAACCTCCCCTACCCTAGAGCAACTCCCTGCTCTGTTTCCATTGGACTTCACCCATTCAACTCTGAGTTCCAGGAGAGCAAGCCACTGAGATAGCTCCCATCTTATCCCTGAGAATGGATCCTCACACAGGGCAGATCTGCAGGCAGCCTGGACCCTCTGATCCAGAAGGAGTGAAGCTCAGGAATACAGACAGATGGAGTGAAGGTCACAGGCCTTGGACCTGGGCTTTCTGATCCAATCGGTGACTGGTGGACAAGGAAGAGAGCTCAGGATGGAGAGGGACTAGCGAGCAAGAAGCTCATGCTTAGGCTAGGCCTGGAGAGGAAGGCAATGACTTGGGGCTGGGAATCAGTGAGATTGATTCCCCAGGAAGTGCTGCTGCTGCCACAGGTGGTCTCATGGCATCTTCCCTTCAAAATTCTGCCAGCCCATGCAGGGGGACTGATGGGCCACTGGTATATCTGTCTGTATGCTTGTCTGTTTCTGAAACTGTTCTTTCTCCATCAAAAAGGGGCCACCTGGAGTTGCTGAAAATGCCATGCATTGTTGCTAGAGATCAGTTGCAATGAACATGCCCAAGGGAGCCTGAGGCATGGGTGATGGGTCTTGTGCTCTGGGGACTGGAGGGCAATGGGATTGTGTAGAATGGGGCACATTTGCAAAGGGAAGGGATAGTTCCCTCATGTCATCCTTTTTGTGCCAGGGAAGGCAGTGAAAGAAAGGATGGTTCCTATTGGGCACAATTTGCATGCAGGTGCCAAGGGGAGTTAGGTCCCCAATGGCTAAGAAGAGGTCTAGCAGGTGAGGGTTCTTTGCTTCTGTAGTCGGTGTTTCCACTGACCCTGTCAGGCCTGGGTTTGTGTTCGCTGGGGAGATCCAATAAGTGGTTGGGATTGAGCTGCCTACATGTGCCCCAATGGGCATGGGGCATGGTGGAGATGATGGTGCCAGTTCAGAGCTGTTGCAAATGGACAGGAGGCATTGGCTGGAGGGAGCCATGTACTGCATGGAGCCTGCCAAAAGAAGGTCGAAGAGAGAGAAAGAAAGAATGTGCATGTGTGGGAGAAATGCTGCTGGCAAAAGCCTGCAACAACTAGTATTTCCAAGTGGTTTCCCATCAAAGTGCTAACCAGACCCTACCAAGATTAGCTTTAGAGATCAGACATCAGTCTATATTGAACATGTTCTTTGTACTATAGTTATAAACATGCTGGTAGCCACAGCCTGTTGCCTCAAGAGACTGTGTTGTGCATTGCTGCTGAAACTTGTCCCGCTGCAGGATCTATGAAACCCTAAAGCCCAGCTGTGTGCCACTGGACCCTGCTCACCATCACCAGTCACCCAGATGCCCTGGCCACTGTGGTGTGCCTCACTCTTGGCTTTTGCCCATATCCCGAGGGCCAAGGCAGCAGCCAGAAGACATGCCAGGCATTGAGTTGGCCCTGATAGTGCCCAGCTGCCAATATACCAGACCAGACACCAAGGGCTTCCCAGAATACAAGAGAGTTCACTAGGCAGTTTCCAAAGAGGCCAGCCTCCACATGAATTCTGACATCCCACCAAATTGGGCATCCTCAGAGCATGTACCCTTCAGCCTTCTGTGCTGTCCTAACCTGCTCAGCCAAGCTCAGTCTCTAGAAAGCCACCCACCCCACTGAACAATGATGCACACCCCCATTCCCAGGCCACAAGCACCCTATACATGTCCCTGCCATGTCCAACCAGAAATGCCAGCACATCCTGATGGCCTGAGCAGTGGGAAGCTGCCCAGCCTGCCAGGCCCTTCCTAGAATGTCTTTTGGCAGTCCACCTGGCTAAGGCCCTGGCCAACCAGTGGCCTTGACTGAGTGCACCAGGTTAGGTACAGGATGATAACCAAGGCCTTGTTTTCCACCCAACATACAGGAACATCTCTCCTCTAGGGAACCCTGACCAAGCTATCCCCATGCCTATCTTCCCATAGAGTGAACCTGTCCCACAAGGTGTTTTCCCACCTGTATTAGTCAGGGTTCTCTCAGGAAACAGAATCAACAGGACATATCTATCAATAATATGAGATTTTTAAAGAGTCTCATGTGACAGTGTGGATGCACAAGTCCAGGTTCCACAGGCAGGCTGCAAACCAGTGGCTCTGATGAAAGTCCGATGAAAGGTCCTTGATGAGTTTCTGGGAGAAGTTGCCTGTCCAATGACGAGCTGGGAAATTCTCTCTGAATGTTGAAATCACATCCCCTTTTAAGTCATCCAACTGATTGGATAAAAGCACAACCCATTGATGATGTAATCTCCCTGATTGATGCAGAAGTAATCAGCCATCCATGCAGTAAACTCACTGGTGATTGAAGTCCATAAATGCTCTTGCATTACAATTAGCCCAGTGCTTGCTGGAACAAACACCTGGACACAATTACCTGGCTGAGTTGACACATTAGCCTAACCATCACAGACCACCCCTTGTCAACTCAGCAATCATACCCATTACCCTAAACCATACTTAGTCTCTAAGTAAAAACAATAACAGACAAGCATACATATATATTTCTGCCTAACAATGTTCAACTCCCCTGCGTACAACCAGAAACGCATTAATTACCCACAGAACAGGGTGCAAGTCCTTGGGTAATATTCACTCTTAAACTTGACATCTTTAATATTATGCCATAGAATTAATACAAATTTTAATGATAGGGGAAAAGGTTGGGGAAGAAAACAAAGAAATTCATTTTATGTACATATACAACCATACACATAACAAAACATGGAAGAAGCGGTCATGACTATTACACTCCTCATTACTGTAACTGGTCATGTGGTCGAAGTTCATATTTGTCACTACCTTCTTCCACTACCCATTCCATGTTCCTGTTACCTTCAGCAAGCACTTCAGCTGGCCGTGGTTCTTTGCCTGGTGGGGTGACCCAAAATTGATTCTCGAAGATTCTGGGCCATTGTTAGTCCTGCTTGAATTGGCTTGTTGCAATTTTCCATTGACTTTAAACACAGGGCATGGCAGGACTAGGAGATGCCCTAGAGGATCTCCTGCATTCCAGGCAAACTCCTCTTTACTGCCATTATGTAGATGTAGTCCTATTTCCCCTTGATAGTCAGGATCAATTACCCCAGCCAGTACAGTAATTCCCTTCTTTGCCTGTTGATTCCCAGGTAAGAGAAGCCCAGTGGCCAGGTGGCAGCCTTAACTTCCAGTTCAATGGAATCATTGTTATGTTCCCTGGTGGCAGCACTCCTCCTTTTGGGACTAAACCCTGTAGACAAGCAGAGCTTAAGGTTGCAGGGACAGGAAGCAAAAATTTTCCTAGTGGGTCACTAGGGGCAATAGTGAATGGTGCCACTCCCATTTCCACCCCTTGATTCCTGGACCCATGAATCCTGGCTATGGGAAAACAGCACCATAGAGAGGATGCTGATTCAGAGCATACACAGCCTCCTGGACAACATTGCCTCAGCCCTGAAAGGTCTTGTCACCTAGATGGCAGTGTAATTGAGTCTTCAAAAGGCCATTCCACCGTTCTATTAATCCAGCTGCTTCAGGGTGATGGTTAACATGGTAAGACAAGTGAATTCCATGGGCATGTGCCCATTCCCACACATCATTTGCTCTGAAATGGGTCCCTTGATCAGAAGCAGTGCTGTGTGGAATGCCATGGCAGTAGATAAGACATTCAGTAAGTCCACGGATGGTAGTTTTGGAAGAAGCATTTCATGCCAGAAATGCAAACCAATAGCCAGAGTATGTGTCTATTCCAGTTAAAACAAATTGCTGCCCCTTCCATGGTGGAAGTGGCCCAATGTAGTCCACCTGCCACCAGGTAGCAATGCTGGTCACTTCGAGGATTAGTGCCATATGTGGGGCTGAGTGTGGGTCTTTGCTGCTGGCAGATTGGGCATTAAGCAGTGGCTGTAGCCAAGTCAGCCTTGGTGATGGGAAGTCCATGTTGCTCAGCCCATGCATAACCTCCATCCCTACCTCCATGGCCACTTTGTTCATGAGCCCATTGGGCAATGCCAGGAGATGCTGGGGACAGAGGCTGAGCATTAGGCACAGAGCAAGTCATCTTATCCACTTGATTATTAAACTCTTCCTCTGCTGGTCACCCTCTGGTGAGCATTCACGTGGGACACAAATATGTTCATGTTTTTTCCCACTCAGAAAGATCTATCCTCATAGCTCTTCCCCAGACCTCCTTGTCACCAATTTTCCAATCATGTTCCTTCCAAGTCCCTGACCATCCAGCCAAACCATTGGAAACAGCCCTTGAATCAGTGTACAAATGCACTTTTGGCCATTTCTTCTTCCAAGCAAAATGAAACCCAGATGCACTGCTTGAAGCTCTGCCCACTGGGAGGATTTGCCCTCACCACTATCCTTCAAGGATGTCCCAGAAAAGGGCTGCAGTGCTGCAGCTATGCACTTTCAGGTGTTACCTGCATATCATGCAGAACCATCTGTAAACCAGGCCCAAGTTTTCTCATCCTGAGCCAACTGATTGTAAGGGATTCCCCAAAGAGGCCAAAGCTGTGGGCTGGGAAAGAGAAGGTAACATGGCAGGGGTGGTGACCATGCACATTTGGCTACTTCCTCATGTAACTTACTTGTGCCTTCAGGACCTGCTCGAGCCCTATCGTATTTACAACTTCCACTTTTTTACGGAGTGCTGCTGTGCCTGCCCAACTTTATGCTTTGGTGGGTCAGACAATACCCAGCTCATGATAGGCAACTCAGGTCTCATGGTAACTTGATGGCCCATGGTTAAGTGTTCAGTCTCTACTAAGGCCCAGTAGCAAGCCAAAAGCTGCTTCTCAAAAGGGGAGTAGTTATCTGAAGAGGATGGCAAGGCTTTGCTCCAAAATCCTAAGTGTCTGCATTGTGATTCCCTTATAGGGGCCTGCCAAAGGCTACAGACAGCATCTCTATTTGCCACTGAAACTTCCAACATCATTGGATCTGCTGGATCTTATGGTCCAAGTGGTAGTGCAGCTTACACAGCAGCCTGAACCTGTTGCAGGGCTTCCTCTTGTTCTAGTCCCCAATCAAACCTAGCAGCTTTTCCAGTCACTTTGTAAATGGGTGGCAGTAACACACCCAAATGAGAAATCTGTTGTCTCCAAAATCCAAAGAGGCCAACTAAGCATTGTGCCTCTTTTTTGGTTGTAGGAGGGGCCAGGTGCAACAGCTTATCCTTTACTTTAGAAGGGATATCTTGGCAGGCCCCACACCACTGGAAACCTAGAAATTTCACTGAGGTGGAAGGACACTTTATTTTTGTTGGATTTATCTCCCATCCTCTCTCACACAAATGCCTTACCAATAAATCTAGAGTCTTTGTTACTTCTTGCTCAGTAAGTCCTATCAACATGATATCATCAATATAATGGAGCAGTGTGATGTCTCGTGGGAGGGAGAGATGATCAAGTTCCCTGCAGACAATATTATGACATAGGGCTGGAGAGGTGATATACCCCTGAGGCAGGAGAGTGAAAGTATACTGCTGACCTTACCAGCTGAAAGCAAACTGTTTCTGATGGTCCTTACTAATGGCAATTGAGAAAAAAGCATTTGCCAGATCAACAGCTGCATACCAGGTACCAGGGGAAGTGTTGATTTGTTCAAGCAATGATACCACATCCGGGACAGTAGCTGCAATTGGAGTCACCACTTGGTTAAGTTTACAATAATCTACTGTCATCCTCCAAGATCCATCTGTTTTCTGCACTGGCCAAATAGGAGAGTTGAATGGGGATGTGGTGGGAATCACCACCCCTGCATCCTTCAAATCCTTGATGGTGGCACTAATCTCTGCAATACCTCCAGGAATCTGGTATTGCCTTTGATTTACTATTTTGCTAGCAGGGGCAGTCCTAGAGGCTTCCACTTGACCTTTCCAACCATAATAGCCCTCACTCCATGAGTCAGGGATCCAATGTGGGGATTCTGCCAGTTACTGAGTATGTCTATTCTAATTATGCATTCTGGAACTGGAGAAATAACCACGAAATGGTTCCGGGTACCCCCTGGGCCCACTGTGAGATGGACCTGGGCTAAAACTCCATCAATCACCTGACCTGCATAAGCCCCTACCCTGACTGGTGGACCACAGTGACGTTTTTGGTCTCCTGGAATTAATGTGACTTCTGAGTCAGTGTCTAATAATCCCCAAAATATCTGATCATTTCCTTTTCCCCAATGCACTGTTCCTCTGGCAAAAGGCCCTAGGTCTCCCTGGGGAAAGATGGGAGGAAGATTAACTGTATAAATTTTTGGCAGTTTAACAGGATCCTTCCCCAAGGGGACCTGGCCTTCTCCTCATTCAAGGGGTTCTGGGTCGGTAAACTGTCTCATGTCTGGGAATTGATTAAGGGGCTGTGATTCT
Source organism: Cabassous unicinctus (assembly GCA_029593785.1). Lineage (NCBI taxonomy): Eukaryota > Metazoa > Chordata > Mammalia > Cingulata > Chlamyphoridae > Cabassous > Cabassous unicinctus. The sequence continues at coordinate 9,398 of JAQZBX010070854.1, forward strand.
CTGCATCTGTAATTACAGTTAGGATTTTGTTCATTGACCTAGAACTCTTCTGCTTATACAGAACCAGAAGAAACTTAGCAGACTGCCCATATATTTCACTTCTGGGTACCCCATGATCTATTAGACAATGCCATAACTCCATGCGACTCTGACTATTCTGTGTGCTGTTTTGAATCTGTCAAGGTGGGTAGCCACCCCCACCTTGCCTTTGGTGATTAACTGCCAATACTTGACTTTTTCTGGGCCAAGATCCGATCATCCCCATAATATTTAAGGATTCCAATTCCATTACAGCCCTCCCTACAGTAATATCTGGACTGCAGAGAAGAGCAACCACAGAGCTCTTCAGAGAAGATGGAATTAGTCTTACAAATTTATTCCTCACAGTCCTGGTTAAAGGTGTGTCCTCTGGACATTCCTGGGGTGGTCAGGCAGTACTCAAATGGTAAATCCATTCTAGCATTCCAATCTCTCTAAGCCTTTGAATCCCCTCATCTACTGTATACCATGGCAAATCAGGCATCTCAATATCAGACATGCTAAGCCATCGTTTGGTCCATGCTTCAGTCAGCCACCCAAACAAACTGTTAGATCCCTTTCTAACCCTTCGAGCTACAGCATTGAAACCAGAATTTCTGCTTAGTGGGCCCATATCAATAAATTCAGCCTGATCCAACTTTATATTCCTTCCACCATTATCCCATACCCTTAGTATCCATTCCCACACATATTCCCCTGATTTCTGTCTCTATAAGTTGGAAAACTCATGCAGTTCTTTCAGAGTATAGCACACTTCCTCATGGGTCACACTTTGTATTTCACCTTTGGGGGCTTGTTGTGATTTTAATCTAGTAATGGGTCTCAAAGACAAGAGGGGTGGGAGGTGTGGGTAAGGAGAAAGATTAGAGATGTCTTGCAGGCTACTGACCTGAGGGCATTCCTTTGCATTTTCTTCTGGTGAGACAGGATTATTCTCTTCAGGCAGGGGTTGGAAGACAGATTCCTCAGGGCAGAGTGGAAGTTGGGCAGCGCATGCTGGAGATTGGCTGGTACCTGCCTCGTGGCTGGGAGGAGGTCCAGACTCTCTGGGGCAAGGTGGAGGTTGGGTGGTGCATGCTGGAGTTAGGCTGGTACCTGCCTCAGGACTGGGAGGAGATCCAGACTCCCTGGGGCAGGCAAGAGGCTGGGCAGTGCAGGCTTCCATTTGGCTTGTACCCACCTCAGGGCTGGAAGGAAGTCCAGACTCCCTGGCGCAGGCTGGAGGCTGGATGATACAAGGTTGACAAGGTGTGGTCTCCACAGGGCAGGCCATCGCAGGTTTATCCGGTAAAGTCTCAGCAGAATTTAGGGTTCCAATGTCCCCACCAATATTATCATCATCCCATATGTCTGTGTCACAATCTTCGGGGTTCCACTCCTTTGCAATCAATGCCTTCACTTTAATTGCAGAAACCCTGCAAGGTTGAGATTTTAGTTTCCTCTGTAATTCTGCTACTCGTACAATGAGAGTCTGTGTTTGATTCTCAGATATCTCAAGTCTGTGGCTATAGGAGACAAGATTTTCTTTCAAGGCACACGTAGAAACTTTCATATCATCCATGCAGCATTTAAGTTTCAAATTTGAAGACTTTAGCTCATCTCTTTCTTTTGTAACTGTATCCAGAGTATCTAGGAGGAGCCAGCCAACATCATTATATTTTTTTCTCCACAAAATTCTGTTAAGGTGTTAAATACACTCTCACCCAGATCCTTGCTTCTTATAAGCGTGGAAGTAGGGCAATCCAATGATGCTATTTTTCATATCTCTATTGCCAGCTCATGCCATGGACTGTTAGCAACCTCATTATTGGAAAGGAAGTCTTTAGTACCCCTGAGTCCAATTAGAGTAGAGAGCCAATTACAAAACTCCCAGAACCACCGCAGTCATCCCATGTTTAAGACTGTTTCTCAAGAGCCACTCCCGGTACCAAGCTGCATTAGTCAGTGTTCTCTCGGGAAACAGAATCAAAAGGAGATATCTGTCAATAATATGAGATTTTAAGAGTCTCTCACGTGACCATGGGGATGCACAAGTTCAGGTTCCGCAGGCAGGCTGCAAACCAGTGGCTCCAATGAAAGTCCGATGAAATGTCATTGATGAGTTTCTGGGAGAAGTTGCCTGTCCAATGACGAGCTGGGAAATTCTCTCTGAATGTTGAAATCACTTCTCCTTTTAAGTCATTCAACTGATTGGATAAAAGTGCCACCCATTGATGATGTACTCTCCATGATTGATGCAGATGTAATCAGCCATCCACGCAGTAAACTCACTGGTGATTGAAGTCCATAAATGCTCTTGTATAACAATTAGTGCAGTGCTTGCTGGAACAAACACCTGGACACAATTACCTGACCGAGTTGACACATTAGCCTAACCATCACACTACCCATGTGGCCACGGCACAACTTACTGGCCTCCCTAAAATAAGTATATATGTTCTGAGCCAGGCTTCATCCTCAGCCCCCAGAGTTCAACAGTAACCACCGGAGGCAAAAAGCTGACATCTACCAAGAAGATTTGGGGTGGGAGAGCCTCTGGCACCAAGGTCTCACCTGGTCCACCCATGCACATTTAAGCAACACCCACTTACTGTGCAAAGGTTCATCTGCTCAACTCAGTGGTAGGAGCCAAATACTGGCTCTGATCTTGTCTGCTATTGCAGGAAACCCCAGAAAGGGGCTGCAATGGAGACTGGCAGACAAAAGTTTGGAGGCAAGCCATCTTAAGGCACCCTCAACTGAAGGGGGATGCCCTTGGAGTGGGGAAATGGGATGCACTTAGAAAGGCAGATCTCAATGGGTCTTAAAAAAGAGATGGGGCTCCAGAATTTCCTGTTTTTCCCTGAGTGCCAGCAGCCTCCAAAACCCATTGCAGTGGGTAGAGCCTCCACTACCACCTCCTGTGCCTTTGCTTTCCTCAGAAAGTCCCTTGTGGCTTTGAGCTATCGACCTGCAGGTGTGGTTGGTTTAGGCTTGGTGCTGCCCCAACACCCTACCGCACCTGAAAGCATTTGCCTGAACCCACCCCACCACCCACTGGGCACCACTGCACTAGGCTTCCCTGCAACAGTGGATTCTGCCTTGGGTGCTCATGGAGCTCCTGACCATCCTTCTGTGGGTGACTGGAATATATTTGGTGCTGTTTCCAAGACCTCAGGAATGTGTCAGTCACTTCCCATATCCTGGGTGTTCCTTTTCTTAATGGGCTATCTCTTGGAGGACACTTCAGGTTTCTCCCCAGTGAGGGAGCCCTCCCTCTGCAAACCTCCTATATTGCTAGATTGACTCCCTGCTCTGTTTCTCTGTGGTCTCCAGCCACTTGGCTCTAAGCTCTATTACAACAGGCAACTCAGCCCTCTCTCCCCTCACCCCAGAGAAGAGATCCCAGCCCAAGGTCGACCTGCAGACAGTTTGCACCCCCCAGCCCCAGGGAAAGAGTCCCTGGGGTGTGCAGGAATTAGCTGAGGTTGGAGGATTTACCTCTGCTGCTGGCATCTTCATGCCTGCTGTTCTGTATGTGATGGGAACCTGGGATATATGTGTCTCCCTGTCTGCCTGTTTGCCTGTCTGCCTGCCTGCTTTCTGTTTCCTGAGCAATTTTTTATTTGTCCTAATGATAGAGGCTTTTGCTGGAGCCACCATACTGAGCAAATCTGTCAACTCTATCAGCATTTAACCAACATGACACATCATTCCAGCCAAACTGTCAATATGGTGGGCCAAACTGGATATACTTGATATATTACCTAGTATCTCAAGAAAATTACTATATAGAAAAGAAGGATAGGCAGACTAGAAAGACATGGGACTCTCTTCTCCTCCAGAAAAATAGCTAGAGGAGAGGCTGAATCAGCCTAGAAAAAGATCTTCCAGGGTTTAGGACACCAAGCGAAGGCTGTACACCACCCAGAGGAGATAGGGACAAAGGCAGGAAATCAAGATGACATTGAAACCAGTGGCTGCTGCTGCTGACACCATCCCCCACACCAAAGGCAATTTAGAATTCTTGGGCCTCTGTGCCTGTGACTACAGACAATGGGAGCTCAAGGGATCTACCACCCCAGAAAAGGGGAGAGAGAGGGACACAGCCTAAGGCAGACTCAGCTTCAGACTCACAAATTTGGGTTCCTGACCCACATGAGCCCTTCCAGGCCAGGTGGGACCACAGAGTGGTTTGCCCTGGGTGCCGGCAAATGACAATAAATCCGACCTTTGCAATCTGCCTCTCTTCTAGCTGGGACTAATTGTTGAGAATGCCCCAGGAAAGGGGAGAGAGAGGGATATAGACTAAGGCTGATTCAGCTTTTCTCTCACAAATTTGGTCTGCTGTGTCCCAGGAGCCCTTCTGCCTCAGTGGAGCTGTGCCATTGTTTGCCTTGGGAGTCTACAAGGGGCTAAAGATATACAACCTTCCCAATCTCCTCCTCTACTAACAGGGACTGATTGTTGAGAACTCAGAGGGAGTGGAAATATTTCTCAGCCAGGAAAATGGAGTGGGCTGCCAGAGAAGGCTGGAGAACTGTCTCAGAGAAAGTTTGAATTATAAGTATCATAGCTTCCAGACAGGAAGCTCTATGACATTCATCTGGACTGTGTTGCAACAAATACACCGTGACCAGGAATGGAACTGAGAGCTGTGAAAGAGCAACATCTTCTGGCAGATCAAGGAAGTGCATGCAAGAAAATTAAAAATAAGTAGGAGGTTTTTTCTGGCCTCTCTAACCTTCCTCCCCAAGGCCCTAAGAAGCAACTGTACAACCAATTACTGGATCCAGTGCCAAGCTTTGAGCAACCAAGAGGACATTCCTAACAATCCAGGTTAGGCCAAGAATTAAGAGCAGAGGTAACACACAGCCTCCTGCCAATAAATCTGTACAAAAGAGAAAGAAATTGTGTATCTGAGTAAACTATATCTTAATCAGATGCCTAGACATCAGCAAAAAATTATGAGCCATACTAAGAAAATGGAAGACATAACCCAAGAGTAGGAATATATCAAAGTCCCAGAAGAGATGCAGAATTTGAAATAACTAATCAGTGAGATGTGCACAAATTTCCAAAATCAAATTAATGAGTTGAAAGACAATATGGTTAAGGAGATAAATGATATCAAGAAGACATTGAGTGAGTGCAAAGAAGAATTTGAAATACTGAACAGAAAAGTAACAGAGCTCATGGGAATGAAAGACACAATAGGTGTGATCAAAAACAAGTTTGAAGCATACAACAGCAGACTTGAATTGATAGAGGAAAGAATAAATGATACCAAAGAAAGAACAGCTAAAATTGAAAAGAGAAAAGAACAGAGATAGAAGAGAGAGAAAAAATTGAGAGAGGCTCAGAAAGTTGAGTGACAACATGAAAAGCAACAATATACATACCATGGGAGCTCCAGAAGGAGAGGAAAAGGGAAAAGGGTCAGAAAGAGTATTTGAGGAAATAATAGCTGAAAATTACCCAAGTCTCATGAAAGAAATGAACTTACATGTCCATGAAACACACTGTGCCCCAGTGTGCTTTATCAGAATAAATCCAAATATGCCTTCTCCAAGACACATACTACTCAGAATGTCAAATGTTGGAGCAGCAAGGAAGAAAATTTTCAGAGCAGGAAGGAAGAAGCAAACCATCAAGTACAAGGAATGTCTAGTAAGACTTAGTGAAAATTTCTCTTCAGAAACCATGGAGGTGAGAAGACAGTGCTATGATACAATTAGGACACTGAAAGAGAAAAACTGTGAACTGAGAATTCTTTATCCATCAAAATTGTCTTTCAGATATGAAGATGAGTATAAAATAGTCACAAATAGAAACTAAGAGTTTGAAAAAAAAATCAAACTTTGCAGGAAACATTAAAGGAAGCCTGAGAACTTGAAAGAAAAAGACAGGAGAGACAGGTTTGGAG
>JAQZBX010070855.1:0-15340 GCA_029593785.1 Cabassous unicinctus
CAATATATTTACTGATTTCACTTGCAATTTCTTCTTTGACGTACTGATTATTTAGGAATGTGTTGTCTAGCTTCCACACATTGACGAATTTACCTTTTTCCTCTCTATTATTGATTTCCAGTGTCTTTCCATTATGATGTAAGAAGGTGCTTTGTATAATTTCAGTATTTTTATATTTATTGAGAGCTGCATTGTGACCTAACTTGTGTTCTATCCTGGAGAAAGATTCATGGGTACCTTGCGAAGAATGTATAACCCACTGAGTTTGAATGCAGCGTTCTGTATATGTCTGTTAGGTTTAACTTGTTTATCATGTTGTTCAAGTTCTCTGTTTCCTTGTTGGTCTTCTGTCTAGTTGTTCTTTCTAATGATGTGAGTGGTGTGTTGAAGTCTCCAACAATTATTGTAGAGATGTCAGTTTCTCTCTTTAGTTTTTCCAGGGTTTGCCTCATGTATTTTGGGGTACCCTGGTTAGGTGCATAGATATTTATGACTGTTATATGTTTCATGGTGGATTGTTCCTTTTATTAATATTTGATGGCCTTCTGTATCTCTTACAACTTTTTTGCATTTAAAGTCTATTTTATCTGATATTAGTATAGATAACCCTGTTCTTTTTTGGTTGCTATTTGTGTGGGGTATCTTTTTTCAACCTTTCACTTTCAGCTGGTTTGTATCCCTGAGTCTAAGGTGAGTCTCTTGTAAGCAACATGTGGATGGCTCATGTTTTTTAATCCATTCTGTCAGCCTATATCTTCTGTTTGGGGAGTTTAATGCATTCACACTCAGTGATATTATTGTAAATGCATTATTAACTTCTATCATTTTATTCTTGGTTTTCATATGTCATATCATATTTTTATCTGTCTTTTTTACTCTTTTGGTTATCCTTTCTGCTATTCTTTCTTCTATACTATCCTCCAAACCTCTCTGTCCTGTCTTTTTCTTTCAGGCTTTAAGGCTTCCTTTAATATTTCAGCAAAGGTGTATTCTTTTTTAACGAACTCTTTTAGTTTCTGTTTGTGAATATTTTATACTCACCTTCATATCTTTTTTAACTTTATTTTGTATATTTAATAATTGAAAATATAAACAATTAAAAACTAAAAAGAAAACACAATTGAATAAAAGCATCCATTTCTCAATTAAATGTACTGGATACATATAAATTTTTTTTGAATCATATAATATGTAACACAGTATATTTAGTTCATAGTAATGCATTCATACAGTATTTGTCCTTTTGTGTCTGGCTTGCTTTGCTTAACATAATGTCCTCCAGTTTCATCCATGTTGTCATATGCTTTACGACTTCATTTCTTCTTACAGCTGCATAATATTCCATCGTGTGAATACACCACAATTTGGTTATCCATTCATTGGTTGATGGACACCTGGGTTGTTTACAACTTTTGGCAATCGTGAATAATGCCGCTATGAACATTGGTGTGCAGATGTCTGTTCATTTCACTGTTCTCAGTTCTTCTGGGTAATTACCACTAGTGGTATTGTAAGGTCTTGTGGCATGTCTATATTCAATTTATTTAGGAATTGCCAAACAGTTCTCCACAGTGGCTATACCAGTCTGCATTCCCACCAACAGTGAATAAGTGTTCCTGTGTCTCCACATCCTCTCCAACACTTGTAGTTCTCTGTCTTTTTAATAGTGGCCATTGTGATAGGTGTAAAATGATATCTCATTGTAGTTTTGATTTGTATTTCCCTAATCATTAGTGATGTTGAACATTTTTTCATGTGTTTTTTTGCCATTTGCATTTCTTCTTTGGACAAATGACTGTTCAAATCTTTTGCCCATTTTTTAATTGGGTTGTTTGTCATTTTATTATTGAGTTGTATCACCTTCATATCTGAAGGACAATTTTGGTGGATAAAGAATTCCCGGCTGGCAGTTTTTCTCTTTCAGTATCCTAACTGTATCATACCACTGTCTTCTCGCATCAATGGTTCTGATGAGAAATCTGCGCTGTCTTAATGGATGTCCCTTGTATGTGATGGGTTGCTTCTCCCTTGCTGCTCTCAGAATTTTCTCTTTTTCTCTGAGATTTGACATTCTGAGTAGTGTATGTCTTGGAGTAGGTCTTTTTGCATTTATTCTTATTGGGGTATGCTGCGCTTCTTGGACATGAAAGTTCATTTCTTTCATGAGAGTTGGGAAATTTTCAGGTATTATTTCCTCAAATACTGTTTCTGCCCCTTTTCCCTTCTCTTCTCCTTCTGGAACTCCCATGACATGAATGTTTCTTTTTGTCATTAAACTCTCTGAGCCCCTGCTCATTTTTTTCCATTCTTTTCTCTCTTCAATTTCAGCTGTTCTGTCTTCGGTATCACTTATTCTTTCTTCTGTCATTTTGAGTCCGCTCTTGTATGCCTCTAATGTTTTTTTTTATCTCACCTTTATGTCTTTCATTCCCATGAGCTCTGTTACTTTTCTATTCAGGATTTCAAATTCTTCTTTGTGCTCACTCAATGTCTTCTTGATGTCGTTTATCTCTTTAGCCATATTATCTTTCAACTCATTAATTTGATTATGGAAATTTGTGTGCATCTCAGTAATTAGTTCTCTGAAATCCTGCATCTCTTCAGTGCCTTTGATTTATTCCTTTTCTTAGGCAGTGTCTTCCATTTTCTTAGTATTGCTTCTAATTTTTGGATGATATCAAGGCATCTGATTAGGGTGTAGTTTACTCAGATGCTCAATTTCTTTCTCTTTTGTAAAGATTTAGTGGTGGGAGGCTGTGTGTTACTGTTGCTCTTTGATTCTTGGTTTGACTTGAATCGTTAGGATTTTTCCTGCCAGTTGCTTAAAACTGGGCTCTGGACCCAGTAATTGTTTGCAGATCTGCTTCTTTGGGCCTAGGGGAGGGAGGCTGTAATGGTCAGAAAAAGCCTCTATCACTTATTAATTTTCTCACATGCACTTCCTTGGTCTGCCAGCAAAGGGCGCTCTGTGGCAGCCTTCTCAGTTCAATGACTGGTTGTAGTGTGTTGCAACACAGACAGGATCAATGTGATAGAGGTTCCTGCCCAGAGGCTTAGAGCCTTGTAATTCAAACTTTCTCAGAGGCAGTTCTCCAGCCTTCTCTGGCAGCCTCCTCCTTTTTCCCAGGTAGGAAATATTTCCATTCCCCTCTGGGTCCTCAACAATCAGTCCTGGTTGGTAGAGAAGGAGATTGGGAGGGTCGTTTCTCTTTAGCCCCTTGCCAGCTCCCAAGGCAAATGCTGGCGTGGCCCCACCTGGCCTGGAAGGGCTCGTGAGATGCAGCAGACCAAATTTTGAGGGTCAAAAGCTGAATCAGCCTTAGTCGGTGTCCCTCTCTCTCTCCTTTCCTGAGGAGTTGCTTCTTCAACAATCAGTCCCTGCTCGAAGAGAGGGAGATTGAGAGGGTTGGATTTCTCCAGTCCTGTGCCAACTCCCAAGGCAAGGAATGGCATGGTCCTACCCAGCCTGGAAGGCCTGATGAGACACAGCAGACCAAATTTGTGGGTTAGAAGTGGAGTCTGTCTTGGGCTGTCTCTCTCTCTCTCTCCCCTTTCCTGAGGTGGTGGATCCCTGGAGCCCCATTTGTCTGTAGCTGCTGGCCCAGAGGCCTGAGTATTCTGAAGTGTCTTTAGTGTGGGTGAGGGTGCCAGTAACAGCAGCCCCTGGTTTCAACTCACAGTTCTGCCATTGTGAGTCCCCTCCTTTGTCCCTCTCTCCTCTGGGCATTGTCTAGCCTTCGCCTGGTATCCTAAACCCTAGAAGATCTTTTTCCAGGTTGTTTCAGCCTGTCCTCTTGCTGTTTTTCTGTAGGAGAAGAGAATCTCATGTCTTTCTAGTCAGCCATCTTCCTGGAAGTTCTTGCTCATTGCTTTTTGCTCATTGTTTTGCTTGTTGTTTGCGCTTATCAACTGCTCGGTATTTTTGCTCATTGGTTTTTTTTTTTTTTTTCCTTGTCTGCTCATTGTCTGTTTTTTCTTTAGGAAGCACCCAGGGAACTGAGCCTGGGACCTTCCATGTGGGAGACAGGCACTCAACTGCTTGAGCTAATCTGCTCCCTGCTGGTGGGTTTTTGCTTGTTGTTTGCTCGTTGTTTTTGCTCGTTGTTTTTGCTCATTGTCTGCTTATTGTTTGTCTCTTTAGGAGGCACTGGGAACTGATTCTGGGACCTCCCATGTGGGAGGCAGGCGCTCAATGCTTCAGCCACATCTGCTCCCCTATATTTTCATTTTTAATGAAAATGTTCTTGCTTGAGCACAGAAACAATAATTATTAAATGATGTTTCATTATGGTACATTATGATGATTTGAATTAACATGGATATTCTTTTAATCTAGTATAGTTCCTAATTTTGTAATCAAAGTGTTTGCATTGTAGTATATAACATCCTTCAGCAAAGCCCAGACCTTAGATAAATTTAGAAAGTATTCAAGCAAATATTAATTAGGGTTTTGATGTTCAGTAATCTTGCTAGTAGCACAGTGCTGCTAATTGGATAAACTAAGGCTATTGAGTGAAATTTTGTGTTTCAACTAACATTTTGAATAGTTCAGTAAACTTCAAGTAACTGGAGGGCTTAGTGAATGAAGTGTTTTTACTTAGTCAATTTTGTTATTAAGTAAGGGTTTGTTTGGAATTTTAAAAGATTTCTAAAGTGTATTAGTACTCTTTATGAATTACATTAAATTTTTCTTTGAGTTAATGTTTCTCAATATATGTCAGGAGGGAAGCGGGTGTGGCTCAATCGATAGAGCTCCCGTTTACCATATGGGAGGCCCAGGGTTCGCTTCCCGGGCCCTCCTTGTGAGGGCAGGCTGGCCCGTGCGCGGCGCGGTGGGCTGATGCAGCAAGACCTCACAGCAAGGGGGAGATAAGCAGACACAGAAAAAACACACAGCAAATGGACACAGCAAACACAAGCAGCAAGGGGGGGATAAATAAATAAATAAATAAATCTTAAAAAAAAAAAAAAAATATATATATATATATATATATATGTCAGGATTATCACTGCAGTTGGAAAAACTTTCTCTGACTGCTCCTTTTCTGTCTTCCTATTCTAGTTCTGCACCTTCTCCCTGAGTGATACAATAGGTTTTGTTACCAATTATATAATGTTGATTTCAAGAAGTATTTCCAGCCAAGATTTCTCTTTCCTTCTGAGTCCCAGACCCATCTCAAAATGCCTGCTAGGCCCCCTTCATTTGGATGTTCTACAGGCATTTCAAACTAAATGTGGCTAAACTAAACCCATCTCTTTCCCCAAATATGCTCTTTCTTGTAGACTCTTTGTCTTGGTCCATGTGTCACCACCTAAGGCAGAAAGCTGGGAATCTTTCTTGAACCTTCTCTCTCCCCTACTCCTTAAATACCAAGATCCTTCAGTTGAAATGGGTATATTATCAGAAAGTCTTTTGAATTCCTCCACTTCAGTCCTACTGTCACTCTGTTTAGTATCATTATATCTCAATTACTTTAAGACCCTTTTTTAAGTCCAGTTAGACAAGACTTGCAGTCTCCACTGGGAGCCAGAATGCAAATCAGGTCAACTGAGCCCTGAGGCTACAAGGCTGTCCTTTCTTCAGCACTAATTCTGCTATTCCTTTCCTTACATTCCATACTTCAGTCAAACAAGAGTTCCTCAACTACCAGACCTCTTATATTCAGATTTTTGCACATCCTTTACTTCCCTCCTTTTGTTTATCTCCTGTTCTCCTTTTAGGGTCTTCATATAAGTTACTTTCTCAACTTGTACCTGCATTGAAACTTTTTTGTGAGTGTGTGATTATTTTTTTAATTATTATTTTATTAGAATTCTCTTTGTATCCCTGAGATCTCACATCCCTGTAAGTGCCCCAGGGGAAGACTGCCCCAGTGGAAGCTCCAGCAGTTTATCTTCTCTTATGTACTTACAATTTATCTTTTCTTCTATACTTAGTGCTTCCCCTTCCCAAACCTATTCTCCCACTGTTCCTCCACCCTCCCAGATTTTCCATTATGATCTCAGGAGCTCACATCCATGGTAAACAAACTCACCTAAACTCTTGACTCAGCATTTCCTTTATTACATTCTGTGGAATAGTTTAAAAGCATTTCCAGGAAAAAAGAGTTCTATGGTTAAAAGAGGTAGAAAACCCTGAGTCAAATAGTTTCCCCACCACAGTCCTGTTCAGGGCTTTAACATGCTAACGGGCTTTGTAAATCTCTGGGCTGGGGATGGAGAGTGCCTCTAATGTGGATCAGTTTCCGCACTTAAATCTCATGTGATGTTAACATAGTTGTAGAACAGTGCTTCCACAACTAGTTTGAAAGGATACTTGGCTTTAAAGCCCTTTGAGTGGGAGTTGCTTTTTCCTTCACCCCATGTGTCTCAGGGTATGGAGATTTGTGGCAGCTCCCCCTTCCCCAGCACCATTTTATTATTATTTTTAATATTAGATCAGTATTATTTATTGATAAATTACCATGCAATATAAAGTATACAAGTAAAATACAAGTAAAACAGAAATGTTTGTCCTAATAGAAGCACCTAAATAGTTTTTTTAAAATAATAATAAATTTCATTTTTAGAGAAGTTTAGATTTACAGAAAAATTATACCAAAAATATAAGGAATTCCCATATAACCCCCCTCACACCCACCCACATAGTTTCCCCTATTATTAACATCTTACATTAGTTTACCCTACGTCTTACATTTGTTAGCTTGATGAACCAATATTGAAGCATTGCTACTAACCAAAGTCTATAGTTTGCATTGTGGTTTACACTTTGTGCTGTACAGTTTTACATGCTTTGACAAATGTATATTGTCATGTATCTGCGAGCAGTTTCACTGCCCTAAAAATGTCCTGTGTTCCACCTGTCCAGCACCACTTTTAAGTGTTGTTTCTCCAGCCTCACTTAAACCTCCCTGCTCCTTTGAGTCTTGTGTAATTCATCTCTACCAAATCTGGCAAGGCAGGTTCTTCCTCACATACTGACCCTGTCTACTAGTAGTGGCTGCCCTTAGTGCCACCTTGAAAAGGAGTCCAAGGCTATGTTCTGGCTCATCAGGAACACATGTATTGTTTGATTAGCAATTGTTCTCTATGGAGGCGGCAATGTGTATCATGTATCAATTACTGTTGCTGTATTATTCCATCTTCTACCATTTGTCTTCTGTCATTTATAAATCTCCCTATTGATCTTCCATATTCTTTAAAGATCCTTTCACTCCATGAAATTTCAAGGTAATCCTAAGTGACCTCAGCATCCATGTAGGAAAACACCAAACATCTTGTCCTCACCATTTTTTTAAACTTCCTGATCTCCAGTGACCTTCATCTCTAAGCTACTTTATATACTCACTCCCATGTATACATCAGAGATCAACTTGCAAAATCTCATATTCTTCCCGTTCTTCCACTTCCCTCCTTTCACTACAGTTGTTCTTAGCCCTTATATTCCATGTCTCCATATTTTCCCTGCCCCCGTGGCATCTTTTCCTTCCTACTTAACCCAAACCCCTGTGCTATTCCTATTGGAGTACCCTAGTCCTCTCACACCCTCATCCTTCCACCTAATCAACCCAACAAAACCTCAACTTTTTGTGCGTTGTTAATGCAGCCCTCACTACTGGTTAAACCTCAGGGACCTGAGCACTGTTGAAGACAATCACACCACCTCGCAGAGGATTACACTGTAAGTTCAGGGTCTCCAACTTCTGCTGGCCCTTCACTTCTGTCTGTTCAACCTTAAATGGTGTCCTCAGGTGTCCCTCACCAGCAAGTCCACGTCTACACTAGTTTTCTCAAACATTCTCTTTTCATCATTACCCTTTCACATTGCAGTATATCTTGCTTGCCTCTGCACCAAAACATTCTTGTGACCATCATACTTCTTCTTCCTAACTTTGAGTCCTGTTGCTTTCGCGAATGAAAGCGTCTCTGATCAGTAGTCAGAGAGGTCACTCCGGCCCCTGTCTTAGGTTGCCGGAGGCGGCTTCCCCGAGAGGCCCTGAGGCCTAGCAACGGGGGGAACAGGCAGGCGGGGAGGGGAAAGGAACAGACAAGAGACTCCGCGTGAGAGCAGGAACCAAGAGAGATTATTGAGGAAGTGCACAAGCATATATAGGCTTTGTAGATTGGCGGGAAGGTTGTGGCGCTAATAGGGAGGAGGGTGGGATTGGTGGGTTCAGGGATGAATGGTGGTTAGGCATTGGTGGTTGCAGTTGCTAGGGAGGAGGGCAGAAGATTTTAGGCGCGAACTTCTCTTAACTTCCGAGAAGAAGGCTAGCTGTTCTTTGTTTCAGCCTAGCGGCCATGTAAAAGGGGGTTGGGAGGGGGTGTTAGGGCTGATAAAGTGCGGGAAGAGTTAAAGGGAGTAGGAGCGGGAAAGATGTTTTTCCATATCCTACAACAGAGTCCCTTTTGAAAACCTCTCTAAGTTTTATATCCACCTTCAAGTGCCTTTCCTCCAATTGCAAGGGGCAAGATGTCTACTGCATTGTTCAAATCCATCCTCGTGTGCTGCTGACTACATCCCCTTCCAACCCTTTCAGCCACTCTTTGGTGTTTCCACCTTTACCCTCCTTACCAATCCCTTTTGCTCAGCTTAAACATATATTCAGATGTGTCCCTTTCTTAGGGAAAAAAACCCTCCCTATCATCAATTTTTATCCATTTTCCAGCCAACCTTTTTGAAATAACAGTCTATAAAGTTTCCTTGGTTTCCCCACATTTAGTTTTCTCCTTAGCCCACTGCAACCTGCCTTCTCACCCCACCACTGCTGAAACTGCTCACTAAGGTCACCACAAGTGCTTAGTTATCCAGTCCTGTGGATGATTTCAGGTTTTTTTTGTTTTTTGTTTTTTCCCTTAATAGGTCTCTCCTATTTATGACATTTGGTTATTTGTTGGTTGCTCTCTAACCCTTGAAACCCTCATTCCTGGTCTCTGTGACACTGTCCTTGCTAGAATCTCCTAATGTTGCTCCTTTATTCTCTAGCTCTTTGGTTGGTTCTTCTTCCTCTGCAGGCCCCTTATATACTGTTGTTCTGACAGTTTCTTTCTTAACCCACCACTCTTCTCACTATGTACAGAGGTTCTTAACTTTTTGGTTATGACACTTAAATAATCACTGTAAAATAATGGTATCTGTCCCTTTTCATTGCCTTGGTTCAGATCATTATGGTTCTCATGACTAGACCAATTCAAATCTCCTAACTGTTCTTCCTGCCTTCAGGCTTGTGCCCTTCAAATCCATTCTCCATAGAGCCCCCAGTGCTTTCTTTAATGTGACCTTCACAGTTCCAGGCTCTAATTCCCTATTTTCTATGAAACAGCCCAAACTCTTGCATAGAACACAAACCTACTTTCAGACAGTCCATTACCTTATACCTTTGAGGAACTTTCCATCCACTTCTACTTCACTGTGAGGACAGTCTGGTTTTATCTCACATATGATTTGACTACCTCTCCCTCCACTCCCTGCATCATATTTCAGTGACACCAAACTTCTTGTCATTCTTAGTTGTGTTTACTCACACTGCTCTCCTTGCTCAGACCACCACTCCAGCCTCTGTGCTCTAACCACTGACAATTTGCTGTGCAAAAACACTGCTCACCTTAAAGATTCTTCTCTACTTGCTACCCTCCCTTTCCCCCACCATTCTCCCTTAGTAAAGGACACAGCTACCACAATCTCTGTGCATATCTCCATTTTCTATATACTTTAGGTAGAGGCCCTCTTATCCAGTGTTACCAGAATCGATAGTTGGGCAGTTAATTGAAAAAGTTGATTAAACCTGGGACTAAATAATAATAATAATAGTAATAATAATAATAATGATGCATACATACTTAAAACATTTTTTTCAACTTAAAACATATAAATACATTCATTTGCCAATTTTTTGGATGTAGAACCAAGGTGTTTTCTTTGAGAGTAGGTCCACGATTGCAGTACATTATTCTTTTTTTTTTTCTTTAACACAATTTATTGAAGTATATCATTCACACATGAACATACATAAACGATAAATGTTCAGTAAACATTGTGAACTTACAAAACAAACATACATAACATCATACAGGGCTCCCACACATCACCCCCCTGCAAACACCCTACATTGTTGTGAAACATATGCTAACCAATCATGAAAGAGCATCATCACAGTATTACTAACTATAGTCCATATCTTCCTCCCCTATACAATTTTTTTAAAGGATTTATTTATCTACTTTTATCCATTTTTACCACCCCCCCCTGTTTTTGCTATTTCTGTGGACAGAAATAGCAAACTCTCTGTGTCCGTTTCCTGCCCTCTCTTCTCATCCTTCTCCTCCTGTCTTCACTGGGATTTGATCCTCGGAACCTCTGATGTGGGGAAGAGGCATCCTACCACCTGCGCCACCTTAGTTCCTGGTTTTTTGGCATGTCTTATCTTGGCTCTCCCTTGTGTCACTCGCCTGTTAGGTCCTCATCTTGCTGCGTGGCTCACAGGGCCTGGTGGCCCACGTGCCTTCTATATTTTTCTTTTTTTCTTTTTACCGGGAGGTCCCGGAAATCGAACCCAGGTCCCTCTATATGGGAGACAGACACCCAACCACCTGAGCCACATCTGTCCCCCTGCTTTATCTCTTAAGGTTGACCAAAGATACCCAGAGTTACAGTCTTTTCCCATACAGGATGGTCATATAATAAATCAGGCTTAGCTTATCACCAGCATTCTAAAAACCAGACCTAGGGAGAAAAACTAGGTGTGGGGACACATGCATGGTTTCTAATATAGCGAATGTTTAGCCTACCCTGATTATCACAAAATCAGGATAGCGAGGATATTCGCATTATTCTTTCTTAATTAGACTCTACCTATAATGCATCCTCTAGATTTTGAGTTTTGGTTTAAATGAAAGAATTTAAAGCCATTTGTGAAACAATATGAGTGCAGAATTCCAGATTTGTATGATTTTTCTCCCCACCAATCTTTTCAGTTGCATTGTCCTCAACTGATTCAATAGCAGTTTATTTTTCTTATGGAGACCCAGAGACTCAACTTTATAGTCTTTCCAAGGCATTAAATTATAGAAATAGCATTGTCTTTCTTTTTTACTTATATTTTATAGAGTTGGCTTGTGTAACACTTAATAGGGTTATGTAATTATAATACAGAATGTGGTTTGTGAGCATAACTCAACTGAATGAAGTAGAGGTCCTTTCTGATCAGCATATAGACATCAGTCAGAGTTTTCATTACAAAGGGAATGGATATTCTATCAGTCTAGCAAGTTGGTTGAGTGGAGTTTAGTTAAGAGAATTTCTATAATTATTTTTATGCTTATTTCCTTTCATTAGAACTTGAGCTCTTACAGGGCAAGAACTCTCTCTCTCTCTCTCTCTCTCTCCATCCATCCATCCATCCATCCATCCATCATCTATATTCATCATTCATATCAAACATTTACCTGTGTACAGTGCTTAGTACTTAATAGATATTTGTTGGATGAATGAACAAATTCTTACAGAGGTTTTATTAAATTTGAATAACCAGAATACACTGGACTGGGAGTCAGCCATTGTTGACAGATCTGGACTCTGGAGCCAAACTGGGGTTTGAATCTTTCTCTTTGGCATTCTTAAGCAGATTACTTAACTCTCTCTTTTTCATCTGAGGATTGGGGAAATGGGGTTAACAACAACCTTTGGGTTGTGTGAGGATTCAATGGGAATGTGAAGTGTCCAACATAGTGCTTGACATAGTAACCAATCAACAAATGCCAATTATCTTGATGATGCTTATCATACATTTAGAAAGTGTGGGGAATTCACTTGGTTTAACTTTTCTCATTGAGAAAATTGAACTACATGATCTCTGAATTTTCTTCCAGCTCTAAAAGTCTCTTTCTGTAAACACTATTTCATGTTTTATACAGATTTATTTAACAAATATGTAAGTATTCCTTGATATGTCCCATTTGTAGACTTGATAGACTAGGTAGTAATGGGTGATCATAAACTTACACCTAAAGAAAAACAATTTGTCTTTAGAACATCATTTGTTAGTGAGTTGAACTTTCTAATAAGTATGAAGAACTGCTTAGCTCCACTAATCACTTTCACACAATCTCTAGAAGAGCTAAGGTAGGAGGTAGAAAAGGAAGTTCTGAGCAGGATTTTCAGAAGCATTAGCTTAGAAGAAGTGGGTTAAAATTAAGCTTTTGAATCTAAATTTGTGGACAAACTAACTTTGTGCTAAATCCAGATCCTATTAAAATATAATATAATAGTAAGGATTTGCATTGTAATTATCATTCTTAGTCATTATAAAAACTATAGACACATATTTGTTACAAAACTAGGTTTCTGGTTTTCATGTTGATTGTATTTTTTTCCTGATAGAAAATGGGTAGCCTGAGAAAGGTGGAAACAAAATATATCTTTGAATGGTCCTGAGACTATTTTCTATTCTGGATCCCAAATTTGTTTAAGGAAATAAATGAATTAGAATTCCTTTCACTATTCATTCTACATTTGAAGCTAATACTTAGTTTTCACATTGCAGTTATCATTTAACATGGAAGAAGATGAGCTCTGTGGAGAAAAAGCATTCCAGCATTATTGTGCAGAATTCATTAAACATTCACAGCAGATAGGCGATGGCTGGGAATGGAGAACTTCAAAGGTAAGAACAGAAATTTTAATTTATTTAAGTGGAGGTTTCTTCCTTCCTCCCTCCCTCCCTCCCTCCCTTCCTTCCTTCCTTTCACCACAGAAAACTTCAGTAGTCAGAACTAATGTTTGAAAGCTAATTGGATTTAGTAAAATGACTGAAGAATTATTATTATTATTAATATTATTGAAGAATTTTTAAAAACAGATGTCCATTTTATTACTTCAACTATCTATACTTATTATAATTAGGCTAATGAAGTATTATCTAGAAAAGTCCTTAGGGGACCTCCTTTAATTTAATAGATAAGAATGCTTAACATATTAATTATCTAAATATAAACAGATGCTTCTGTGGTGTTTCAAACCATTTGTTTACATTATTCATTTTCATAGGAAACTACTTTTGTCCAGAGAGTGAAAAGATAATCCTGAAACCAAACCTTAGTCATACAATCACAAATTCTGAAATAGTTAGGACTGTTTTTATTTTATTTATTTTTGTTTGTTTGTTTTTGGAGATTTCTTAATAATATAAACACATTCTGTTTTAGTTTTCTGGCTGCTGAACCAACTACCATGCAATAGGTTGGATTAAACAATGGGAATTTATTGGCTCACAGTTTTGAGGCTAGGAGAAGTCTAAAACCAAGGTGTCATCAAAGCAATGCTTACCCCCAGAAGACTGTGGCATTCTGAGTCTGGCTACTGGCAATCTTTGGTCTTTAGGTTTTCTGTCACATGGCAATGCACATGGCGGCCTCTCCTGGCTATTTGTTTCCCTTGACTTCCAGCTTCTGGCTACTCCCTGTAGCTTTTCCTCTCTCTGTGGCCTTCTCTATAAAGACTTCAGTAATAGGATTAAGACCCATCCTGAGTTAGTTGGGCCATACCCTAACTGAAGTAACTCATTAAAAGGTCCTATTTACAATGGGGTCACACCCACAGGAATAGGTTAAGTTTAAGAACATGTTTTTCTGGGGTACGTAGCTCCACACCATCACACATTCCAAAACATTTTTTCTTTTGGCTCTATTCAGTAATGTAAAAGGCCTGTGTATTCATGTATTTCCAGGCATACAATTAGTAACGTTTTCTTGCCAAAAGCTTTTAAAGAGCTTCTTGAAATCCCTTTCTTAGAGAATAAGCAAGTTTTCTCTACTTGACATTTTATCTGATCCTGAAAAAGTGGTGAATCCTGATTCTTTGCTGATTGGTTCTGTTTTCTGTAGGCACTCTGAGAGACTTAGTTTGGACCTGATTCTTCTGATTCAGAACTAGGCCAGAAAGATGCAGGTCTTGATTAGGCCCAGGGTAGAACTGGAGAGAGAAGCCATGATTTCCTCTTTTTGTATTATCTTCCAGCTAAGGTTTGACAGGGTGGCTAATGGGCTGCGAGAGGCAGGGTCAGTCTTTTGTGGTAGATTCCAGCTTCACTCTCTTAAGTTATGACTAGACTATCCATGAGTCCCTAGGGAGTCCCCCAGTCTAGGATAACTGTTAATTTTTATATATTAGCTTTGCAACCATTCAATCATCTTACTAATGCTCCTGAAGGTATTCTTGGTTTTTTAGTAGTTTCCCTGGAGACTTCTAGGTAGAGTGATGTCATCTGCAAATGAAGAGTTTTTGTTGCTTTCTTTGCAATATTTCTATTATTTGATGCATTGACTAGAAAAATGTTAAGTAATGGTGATAACAGGTATCTTTGTTTTGAACTTGATTTTAATATTAATGCATTGGGTATATAATGGTTAATTACAACTTTGGGTGTTTATACATTGAATGTGTATGGGTTTCAGAAACCCATAAAAGGCCAATTATTATTTTAGCCTATAATAATTTGTGTGGTTTTTCCTTGAGATCTTCTCCAGCCCCACCTTTTTTTATCTTTCTGAAAGATATCTTTATGAAAATGTGTTGACTTTTGAAAAATTGAGGTGAAATTCACATAGCATAAAATTAACCATTCACAGTACAACCACCACTGCATCAAGTTCTAAAACATTTTCATGACCCCTAAAGAAAACCCCATGCCTATCAGCAACACCAGATTCTTTTAAAAAGCATTTTTCTTTTATCTTAAGCTGGAGGGCAGGATGATAAAGGTTACTATTATTGGCCATCCCAGGGAATGGATAGAGTCTGCAGCTGCAGGCAGGATAATCCCATCCATCTTATCCACGGGATATAAGCCCCCTCTCCCTTGGAGGTGGAGTGGACATCACCATCCCAGTCCCCTCAGGATTGGGGGAGGAGCTATGGACTAGAGTGGACTTGGTGGCATTCTGTTGTAGACATATTGTGATTCAAGCAATGGAAGAAATTGTAACAGTGAGGTGGAGCCGGTGGCCACTGGACGTTTTGGGGGCAGGGAGGGGAGGGGCAGTTGAAATACAGGGCCTTTTTCGGGACTTGGGGGTTGTCCTGAGTGGCGTTTCGGTGACGGATGTAGGCCATTTTGCATCAGCATATACCATGCAGAACTGGGTGGGAGAGAGTATGGTCTATGATGTGAACTATGGTCTATGCTTGGTGGCAAGGCCCCAGGATGTGTATATCCATTGCGGGTGATGTGCCACACTGATGAAGGATGTTGGTGTGGGATGTTGTGGGAGGTGTGGGAGGTGGGGAACATGGGAATCCCTGTAATTTCTGAGTAATATTTAGGTAATCTAAGCACCTTAAAAA
>JAQZBX010070856.1:0-15340 GCA_029593785.1 Cabassous unicinctus
TAATCTTATTGGGTATTCCTTATATCTTATGTATTGCTTTGCTCTTGCAGTTCTCAGAGCTCTCTCTTTGTCTTTGGCATTTGACATTCTGATTAGCATGTGTCCTGGAGTTGGTCTATTTGGATTTATTTGGATGGGAGTACATTGTGCTTCTTGGATATGGATATCTATGTCCTTCAATAGGGTCAGGAAATTTTCTACCATTATTTCTTCAAATATCCCTTTTGCCCATTTTCCTTTCTATTCCCCATCTGGGTCACCCATGACACATATGTTTGCATATCTCTTGTTGTAATTTAGTTTCCTGAGATCTTGTTCTATATTTTCTGTTCTGTTCTTCATCTGTTCTTTTGTATGTTAGCTTTCAGAGGCCATTTCTTCAAGCTCACCAATACTTTCTTCTACCTCCTCAAATCTGTTATTATATTATTTGAGTGTATTTTTAACCTCATTCATTGTGCCTTTCATTCCCAGAAGGTCTGCTATTTTTCTATGTATGCTTTCAAATTCTTCTTTGTGCTCATCCAATGTCTTCTTAATTTCCTTAATCTCTGTAGCCATTTCATTGAATTTATTAAGGAGACTTGTATGAATATCTATGATTAGTTTTCTTATCTCCATTATGTCATCTGGAGGCTTATGTTTTTCCTTTAACTGGGCCATAACTTCCTGTGTCTTGGTGTTGATTGTAATTTTTTGTTGGTGTCTTTGTATCTGGCTTACTAGAGTATTTATTCTGTGTGCAATTTCTCTCTTTAGTTTAGCTTTTGAGATTACCTCCTTGACCCAATGTTTGTCTAAGAGTGTGTTGTTCAACTTCCATATCTTTGTGCCTATTCTGTTCCTCTGGCCCTTTGTGACTTCCAATTTCATTCCATTGTGGTCAGAGAAATTACTTTGTATAATCTCAGTCTTTTTTAATTCATTGAGAGTTGTTCTGTGGCTTAGCATGTGGTCTATCTTGGAGTATGATCCATGTGCACTCGAGAAGAATGTATACCCCACTCTATTTGGGTGTAGCATTTTGTATATATCTATGAGGTCCAGATTCTTTAATGTATTATTCAGAGTCCTTGATTCTTTATTGATTCTCTGTTGAGATGTTTTGTCTAATAGTGATAATGGTGTATTAAGGTCCCCCATTATAACTGTAGAGGCATTTAGGACTCCACTTTTTTTTGCCAGAGTTTGCCTAATGAATTTTGAGGTGCCTTGAATAGGTGCATAAATGTTTATGATTGTTCTCTCTTCTTGGAAGACTACTCCTTTCACTAATATATAGTGTCTATTTTCGTCTTTTACAATAGTTTTGCATATAAAGACTATTTTGTCCAATATTAGTATAGCTACTCCTGCCCTTTTTTGGTTATAGCTTGCTTGTAAAATTGTTTTCCAGGCATTCACTTTCAGCCTCCTTGATTCCTGAGTCTAAGGAGTCTAAGGTGTGTTTCTTGTAGACAACATATAGATGGATCATATTTCCTTATCCATTCTGCCAATCTGTGTCTCTTGATTGGTGAGTTTAGTCCATTAACATTCATTGTTTATAACTCTCAAGGAATTACTTACTTTATCCATATTTTCTTTCAGTTTATGTACAACATATGTTGTTTTTATTTCTCTGTTTGTCTTAGTAGTTGTTCCCACACTCTCTTTCAGCTCCCTTTCTTGTTTTATTCATTTTGACTTGCAGAACTCCCCTTAGTATTTCCTGAAGGGCAGGTTTCTTTTTGACATACTCTCTTAATTTCTGTTTATCTGTGAATATTTTGAACTGTCCTTCATTTTTGAATTCTAGATTTGCTGGATAGAGAATTCTTCGGTGGAAGTTTTTCTTTTAGCATCTTAACTATGTCATACCACTGCTTCTTTGCCTCCATGGTTTCAGATGAGAAATCAGCACTTAATCTTATTGTGCTTCCCTTGAATGCGATGGCTCTCTTTTCTCTTGCTGCTTTCAGTATCTCTTTGTCTTGAGAAATGGACAATTTGACAAGTATATGTTTTGGAGTAAGCCTGTTTCAGGTGTGTTGCACTTCCTGGACATGTATCTGCATCTCCCTCAATAGGTTTGGGAACTTTTCAGCCATTATTTCCTCCAAATCTCCTTCTATCCCCTTTCCCTTCTCTACTCCCTCTGGGATACCTATAATGTGTATGTTTGTGCATTTTGCATTGTCATTCAAATCCCTATGTCCCTGCTGGATTTTTTCTGTCTTTTTATCTATCTCTTCTACTATCTGTTTGATTTCAGATGTACTGTTTTCCACATTGCTAACACTTTCCTCTGCCTGTTCAAATCTGCTGTTATATGCTTCCAGTGTATTTTTGATTTGTTGTATTTTGCCATTCATCACCGTCATATCTGTTATCTCCTTAAGTATGTTTACAATTTCTTCAGTATGTTCTCCCAGTTTCTTCTTAATGTCCCTAATATCTTCTTTCACTTCATTAAGTTGATTCATGATCTTTGTTTGGACAGCTTTGATTAGTTGTTCTATGTTTCGCATCTCCTCTTGGTTTTTAGTTTGTTCATTAGACTGGGCCATGTCTTCCTGTTTCTTCGTATGGCTTGTAACTATTTGTTGGTGTCTAGGCATCTATTTATCTTGATAGGTTTATTCAATTAATTAGCTTCTCTCTCTTCTCTATGGTTTTATTTGTTGTTTTGAGTGTGATAAGATTTCCCTTTGACACTTCATTCCTCTTATTCTATTTTCTTACTGTTGTCTATGTTCCCTTGGAAAAAAAAAATAGGACCAGAGAAATAGGAAGAGAAAATGAATAATAGTAGTAATAATAATAAAAGTCCAGAAAAGGACTGTATAAGGTGTAGGAAATTGAGTAATTAACCCAAGTAAGAAGTATAGAAGACTAAGATTAGAAAAGTGGAATAGAAACAATGAAACAAAAAGCAGAATAAAAACATATATAGAATGAATTAAAAGGCTGGAAGGATGAGAATAGGGGAAAAGAAAAAGTAAAAGAAAGAAAGAAACAAATATGAAAAAAGAAAAAAAATTGAGAAAGTAGGAGAGAGAGAGCAATGAGAACAAGAAAAATTGGAGACCAAGCAAAAAGAGGTGAAATGAAAAACAAGAACAGAAAATATAAAGATGAAGAAGAGAAAAGTTATAGCATAAGTAGAGAAAATTGGTAAACAAGGGAAAAAAAATGAACAATCAGAGAAACAAAGGAAGGGGAAACACAACAACAAGAAAACAGGACAGCAGCTACTTGTTTAAATTGTTTTAAAAATGAGGAAAAAGGCAAAAAAAAAAAAAGAAAAAGGATTAAGAATCAAAGATAAACCTGGAAAAACAGCCTTCTTTCTTAGTCCCCTAGGGATCTACTCAGGTTGCTGCTCTTCACCAATCAATCACCCTGCTACCTGTCCTCTGCTGGATTTAAGGCAGGTTTAAATGAATAAAATGAGGAAAATGAAAAAGGAATCTTTTTTTTTTAAATAAGAGATCCAATAAAAGCTAATACAAAGAGAATGTTAATATGTTCCTTGTGTTAAAGTTTCAACTGGATGCTTGATTATCTTGCATCACTTCTCAGAGAGGACCCAGAGATTAAGCCAGGTACCTTGTATATGTTAGGTAGGAATTCTTCCACTAAGTCATTCTGTCTTCTCTAGTTAGAGAGGTTTTTGGAAGGCTATCCATTCCTTTTCCCTCAGGCATGTTAGATTAGTCTTTTATCTCTGCCTCCTTTCTGATGTAATTCCTCTCTTTACCTAGGCTGCTGAGCTTGACTGCCTGCTTAAGGAGATCCCCTCCCCTATGCCTGTGGTGTCCCTTCTGACACCCAAAGGGGGCTCAGTTAGCTAAAACATCTTCAAAGAAACTACTCTCCACCACCCCAGACCCCATTTCCTCCCAGGGAGTTTGCCACCACTCTCCATTTGGTGGACAGAGCTAGTGGCTCCACCTAGGCTCTTTGTCCTGGGGACAGGGTATATGTGCCACTTCCAGGCACAGGCATGAGAATCTCAAAATTTTTCTTGGGCTTCCTTATCTTTTCAGTAGCTTCCTAACTGACCCAGAGCACAATCTCACTCTCTCTATATATCTAAAGAAGCTGGCAGGGAGGAAGAATTCTGTCCTTCTCTCAGTCAGATACAATTCACCTGGAGTTTTACCCTCCCTCAATATCTTGGGGTTGGGGGAGGGGAGCCTTACCTGGCAGCCAGGAGGATCAATAATTGACAGCTTGCTGCTTCAGCCTTTTCCTCTCTGTTCCTGAATCTCCTGGGAGTTGTGAAGCAGTGTTCTGGTTTGCAGTACCCCAAATCAGGTCAGCAAGGCAGCCCTTGACTCCCTCTTAGATACTTTCATGAGAGCTAAGTTTTATGCACCTACCCCATAGGCCATGTTCCCACCCTAATAACATGTTGCAGAGGAACAGAAAATGAGGTTGAAGTTGTGGAAAGCTTTCCTGCAAATGGAAGGCAACCCAAGATTAGTGTCCTTTGAGTTTGACAAGGAGGCCAGGCAGGTGGGCTCTGGAGTCTCTCAGACATGGGGTCACATCCTACTGATTCTAGCCCCCAGCTCGATGACCTTGTGGGGGAAGCAAGCACTGAGCACACCCACATCCCAGGACTGGGTGAGGACAAATTCAGATTTGGTGCAGAGAGCACTGAGCTCTGAACAGGACAAGTGTTAGTGGTGACTGTCATTGTTTCCTGTGTCCCCCAGTTTCTGGGGTTTCCTGTATAAGCAATCTCAGGTGGCTACCCTGGTTTTGTGGGAACAGCAGACATTGGACATTTCCCACTGTCTGCTTCAACAGTGACTTCCTCCAGGTCTTTCCATCCAAGTTTACTTCCCAAATCACTATCTGGCCTCTTAGGATAAATGCTTCTGGTATAAATTCCAAATTTCACATCCTGATAGTCAAGGCGCTCTCTGATTGGGCCTTCCTGACCATGTCACCTTCTGCTACTCCCTGACTCTCACTGCCTAAAACCCCTGCATGGCAGCCATGTTGGTCTCTCACCTTCCCCAAGAGCGCTCTGTCCTTCTGGGACTTCCAGCCTTCCCCATGCTTGTGCTGCAGCCAACCATATCCTCAGCTCCTCACTGCATTTAAATCCCACCCATCTTATGCCCCTTTAAACAAATGTCCCACCTGAAGATGAATTCATCACTCTTCCTTCTCTTTCTCCATTATTCTTATTTTTTCTACTTATTTGGACCGTCTAGATTCTGTGTGTTTGTCATTGTATGTGTCTGTTACTCCAGTAGACTCAAGGTTGTCATACAGGGATTCTCTCTGGACTCTCAGAGCCCTTGATGTTTCCTCCATGATTAAGTTACTTTGAATGAATGAATCAGGAAAGATGACCATGTGCCAGGCACTGTTGTTCTAAAAAGTTTTCAGAAGTTAACAAAATTCATCCTCACAACCACTCTCTGAGGTAAGTACAATTATTTAAGAAATGGAGAACCTGAGGGCCATAGATGTGTAGCAAGGTTACACAGTCAGTAAAGGGTGGAGGCAGGACTTGAAGCCTGGCTCCGGAGCCCATCTGCAGAAGCACAGCCCCACACTCCCTCTCAGAGAGGCAAGGCCACCCCAGGACCCTCACTGGGGCCCTGTAGTTCATCCCTCTCCTCCCACCTGTTGTTGAGAGCTGAGGGCTTCTGCTTGTCAGCTGTGCTCCACTTGGACTGCAAGAAGAAGGTGGCAGTGATCCATACCTGCAGGATCATGAGGCCCATGATGATGGCTATGGTGAAGCAGGAACACGGGGGGTTGGGTGACAATTCTGAAGTACCCACGTTCCTGAGCTGGCCTTTTCCACTATCTCTCAGGCCCTTCCTGGTCCCAGTGGTAGAGGAGGGAGATGACAACTGTCACTATCACAGGCTCTGCACCCAGAGCTTACAGACCAATCCCTCACCCATTATGCAGGTGAGGAAACTGAGGTACACAAAGTGGAGGTGGCTTTCCCAAGGACACATGGTTAGGTCTTTAGAATCAAAACCACAATTCAGTAATCCAGAATTTAGTTGATATCTTCTTTATCTACCAGGTGGCAGCTGGGAGAGTGGTTTACTAGTTTGGGACTCAAGCAAACTGGACTTTTTGAAGCATCTAAGAAAGTCAAAAGATACTGGGCCGGGTAGGATCAGCCAAAAGCCCATAGGCCACTACAGGCAATTGTGGAAGCAGAGGAGCACAAAGTATAGAGGTCCCCAGATAATTCCACAGCCTATGTTTGCATCTCCTCGGGGCAGTGGGGAGGAGGTAGTGGTTAAAATGCAGCATTGGTGTTAGATTGCCTAAAGACTTCTCTCTCTCTTAGACCTTCCCTGTGCTTCTCCTTCCTTGACCTAAAAGGGAAGATACTAGATGTGTCAGCATCCCAGGGTTGTTAAGAAAATAGTCACCCAGTAAATGCTCAGTGATTCAGCATTCATTTTTTAACTACCAGATGGGAAAGCTGAGGCTCAGACAAGGGAAGCAAATGCCCACAACAAGTCAGTAGTGGATCAAAATTGAGGGCTCAGAGTCCCTGATTCTCTCCAGTAGATTTAATTGCCTCTCACTTCTTTCCCTTAAATCTCAGTTTCCCAGCTGTATAATGAAGATATATTTATCACCCAAACAGTTGACAGAAATTCATGACACAGTAAGTGTGATTGCATAAACATCAGCCTCCACATGCTGTGTGATGCTATGATAAGCCATAAGCACATCAGAGCTGAGACCATGGGTCCAATGGTTGGAGAGAGCCCAGCAGGGACAGGTGTGTGTTGGAGAGTGGCTGCAAGGAAGGCACATGTGCTCCCAGGACCTGGGCCACTGTAGGCAGCCTGCCCAGCACTTACATCCCAATGCACAGGCCTTGGAGCATGTCTAGGGCCTGTCTATACAACCACAGATTGTACATGACCATCAGGGCAAACAAGCTTTGCACCACATGGTTGAAATAGCCTGTGGGCAGGGAGAGCTGGTGTTCACTTAAGGCCCTGGGTAACCCAGCCCTGAAATCCCCTCCCTGCAGACCACCCCATAACCTCTGCCCACACACAAAGGCCATGTACTCTTATGCTTGGAACAATTGCTTGTGCCATTTCTCCTTCATGGTGTGATCTTCCCTTCCTTTCTGTTGACCTCCTCCTCACCCCATGTCCAGTTCAAATGTCAATTCAACTCACTGATTTTGGTAGAAAATATTTTTCTTCATTCCAATCATCTACTATTTCTAATGATTTCTACAGTGAATATGTATTACTTGTATAAAATTTTAAAACCATTTTAAAACAGTAAACAAAATTTATTGATAACATAATCTTCTAATTGCATAAAGAGAATTCCAAGAAAGATATAATTCCTCACCATCCCACACCTCAACAATGCTTCCTTTTCCCATATTTTAGATTAGTCCTCAGCCCTGAGCATATTATGTTTACATAATTATCTTAATAGATAATTATCTACATTCATATTTATGCTCTTTTCTTTTTACTTAACATTTTATCTTTAAAATTCTTCCATGTTGTCTTGCAATTTTTATGGCTAACAATTTTCATGGTAGCAGAGAAAGGGAAAAGCCACATTGCACTTAACCATTATGCTGTGGTTGGAACTTTATACATTGACTTCATACTATGACAAATAATATTTGAGTATGAGTGTGCGCATTGAGAGATATTCCCTTCATTTTACTTTCCTGGAATAAATTAACAAGGCTAGGGAATTTAAGAGTAGAGCAAAGGATAGAACCTTGCTTGGATTCTTTTTACCTGATCATTTTCCCAAGGACTCTTCCAATGTCCTTGGACACTGGGAGCATATAAGTATGCTGGTTACCTGGCCACTTTTCCTGTGCAAGTTTTTAAGATTTATTTATTAATTCCCCCTCCCCATTTCCTGTGTTCATTGTCTGCTCTTTGTGTGTTTTTCTGTGTCTGCTTGTCTTTTCTTTTTTTAAAAATATTTATTGAAGTGTATCATTCATACATGAATGACATACTGTAAGTGTTCAGTAAACATTGTGAACTTGCAAAACAAGCATGCATAACATCATACAGGACTCCCACACATGAACCCCACACAAACATGCTGCATTGTTGTGAAACATTTGGTAACAAATCATGAAAGTGAATCATCAAAGTATTTTTACTAACTAGAGTCTGTATCTTCCTCCCCTATATATTTTTTAAGGATTTATTTACTTTTATCCATTTTTACCCCCCTCCATTTTTGCTGTTTCTGTGTCCATTTGCTAAATGACTGTGTGTCCATTTCCTGTCCTCTCTTCTCATCCTTCTCCTCCTGTTTTCAATAAGATTCAATCCTCAGAAACTCTGATGTGGGAGAGAGGTGTCCTACTGCCTACACCACCTCAGTTCCTAGTTTTTCTGTGTGTCTCATCTTGGCTTTCTCTTGTGTCACTCTCCTGTTACATCATCAACTTGCTGCTGGGTCATGGGGCCTGGAGGTGCACCGTGCATGGTGCCTGATGGCTCACCTTCTAGTGGGACCTGGTGACACACCTGCACATGGGGCCTGGTGGCCCACATGCCTTTTATATTTTTATATTTTAAATTTTACCAGGAGGTCCCAGAGATTGAACCTAGGTCCCTCCATATGGGAGACAGACACCCAACCACCAGAGCCACATATATCCCACTGTTATATCTCTTAAGGTTGACTAAAGATACCCAAGGTTACTGTCTTTTCCCATACAGGATGGTCATATAAAAAATCAGGCTTAGTTTATCACCAGCATTCCAAAAACCAGACCTAGGGAGGAAAACTAGGTCTGAGGACACATGCATGATTTCTAATATAGCAAATGTTTAGTCTACCCTGATTATCACAAAATCAGGACAGCAAGAATAAAGTTAATTTTTTATTGAAATTGTTGAAGTCAATTGGGTAGGTTCAAAATGGCCTCTCGTTCTTGAGTGA
This sequence comes from Cabassous unicinctus, assembly GCA_029593785.1. NCBI lineage: Eukaryota > Metazoa > Chordata > Mammalia > Cingulata > Chlamyphoridae > Cabassous > Cabassous unicinctus. The sequence continues at coordinate 8,935 of JAQZBX010070856.1, forward strand.
TTTTATATGTTCTTGCTTATCAGTGAGTAGGCTTAGATAAAGATTCTTGTTTTATTATCCATGAGGATGTCTGCTTCTGGTCATAATGAAGTAATAAGGTCTGGTTTTACCATCCCACTTTAAACAACTAAAAATAATGGACAGAAGATATGAACACAGAGTTCTCAGATTCTGCATGACAAGCAGTGAACAGCAGAGATCCCCTAAGGAAGGGAGAACTGTGAGGTGACAGTCCCAGGCTGAGGACAGTTTACAGGCTACAGTGTAGCCCAGATGGGCTTGGCAGGGTCCTTGAGTTGAGACATGCAACTGGGATTCTGGGAATTCATGGCAGCTACATTTGCAGGCAGAGCGCAAGAGGAAGAATGCTGCATGGAGAGGAAAGAGCTGAGCAGGGAAAGGAAACTACAGAGCTCTGCAGATTGCTCCCAACAAGTCTTCAGCTGACCAAGCCTCTGTCATGAGGAAATACCAATGGCCACAGAACAACATTTGAGAAAGCAACAGACAGCACAGTTCTCAGGTCTCACACATGACTGGGAATAGTTCGTGTTTCCACTAGTCAGCATGAAAGAAAGTAATAATTTACAGAAGTTTGGGTATTCATAGTTTATTGTCTCTGCAGCGGAGACCCTTAACTAAAGGTTGCTCTGGTCCAACTCTACAAAGAGTAAAAGCAATCCTCAACAGAACCAAACAGCAGCCCAGAAAAAAGCTCAAGACTGTTGAAAGAAAATAAATGCATCCAGGACCCAAAGATGTACAATGCACAATTCCTGTTCATCTAACAAAAATTACCAGATATATATAAAAAAAGTAGGAAATAAAATCTATAATGAGGAGAAAATTAAATCAACAGAAACAGGCCCAGAAATAACACAGATTGTAGAATTTGCAAGCAAGGACATTAAAACCATTAAAATTATCTTCCCACCTGAACAATTTTTTGAACAACAGAAAACTGCCCTCCAGGAAGGTGAGAAAAAAATGGGATCAGTTGCTGAATTCTCATCTTAATCCTGAGAGTGAGCTGTTTTAATTTCTGAGGAAATGAGAAACTAAATCTCAGGCAAGTTAAATAATGTGTTTAAATTCATAAGTGAGGATGAGAGCATCACCTTTCCAAGGTGAGAGCCCAGATTCTTTCCAGATTCCTTGTCCCTCTAGTGTCCCAGCCTCTGTGGCCAGAGGAGCCAGCCAGAACAGTCCCATGGGGTCCTGATACCTACATGGCAGGCAGATATAAAAGAGGGGGCCAAAAAGTAAGACCTGGACATTTCACCCTGGAAGAGATGATTGAGTACCGGGGCAAAGGAAAGGGGGGAGATATCATAGTAACTAAAAGTTGGATGATTTTTGTATGTATATTCATTAAGAAACCTGTGAAATAGTCATGACCCTTTATCTGCAATTTCTATTCTAGAAGGTAATCTGAAGTTACGACTGTGAAAATGTTGGTATGAAATAAACAATATAAACTATTTGATTAATATATTTTAAACTTATGACACTTCAAAATGATAATATTTTTGACACTTTGAATTCAATGCAATATATTATTATAACCAAGTTTACAAATATCTTTTCACTTTTTGAAATAGTATCTCCTTAAAAATTTCAAAGGTATGTGTAGCACTCATTAAATTTCTCTTTGGCAGCACTGGAGTAGGGTGTGCTATCATGAACAGAAACACATATTTGCATTTTTTTTTCAATTTCTTTTGTGTGTGCGTGAGTTAACAAAACAATCATTCATACCATACAGGATTCCCATATATTGCCCACCACCAAAACCTTACATTGTTGTGACACATTTTTTACAAATGATGAAAGAACACCATCATTATATTACTGGTATTGTCCATAGCTTATAATTGGTGTATTTTCTCAACAAACCATCCTATTATTAACACAATGTATTAGTATTGTATATTTGTTATAGTTCATGAGAGAATGTTCTCATATTTGCACTGTTAACCACAGTCCATCATTCACCATGGAGTTTGCTGTGTTATACAGCCCCTGTCTTGTACAATCCATCCAAAGTGTACACTCAGTGGCTTTCAGTTTCATCACAGAATTGTGCTGTCATCAGCTCACACAGTTTCAGAACATTTTCAGCACTCCAAAATAAAAAATTCCATGCCCTCTTATACCTCCCTATTATTGACCCTTAGTGTTGATGTTCAGGAACTATGTGCATGAAAATGGTGCCACAGATGAGAAAGAATCAGACAAAGAGAAGAAAAAATTGGAATCAGGGGACTCTCCATCCAATATGGAGAGAAGAGCCCAGTCCCATCATAAAGTGTGGCTTTTATTTTGGCTTTAGAAGAAAGAAAATATATATGTGCATATGCAAAGGCAATAGATACTTGACAGTTTATATTTTTCTAAAATCAGCAAGTCTTAAAAGTTAATGGCTCAGTTCCTCTTTTCATTCCTGCAATTCACAGACATTGTAAGTCTTATAAGCTCAGGATGTTTCCCCACTCAACTCCTATCAGCATGAGACTGGAAGGCTTGTCTCCTACATTCCAAGGTGACCTGCTTTCTGTCAGTAGTCATGGCCTTTAATGGAAACTCCATCATTTCCCCCTTTTTTATTAATTAATTTTTTTCAGTGAAGATCATAGGAACCATTATATAAGCTGATACAAGGTGACCTCCTGTCACACTTGTCTTTTTCCATAGGCTGTTGTGACTGTGCCTCTCTTAGGTTGTCCTCCTCTGAGAATCTTACCCGTCATTGACTACCGGTCAAGCTTTTGAGATCTTACATGGAAGACAATTTCATTAATATTTATACTTTTTCAGGTTCCTTAAGTGAATATTTTTGGGCAGATAATTAGTATTAAGATCAAGGGGTTATTAGTAGAATCTTTCTACTAAATAATGTAAAATTAGTTTTTTATGGCCAAGTTTCTTAACATAAATGCATTTATCTGCTCTAATTCTTCATTTTTTCTATGAATATATGTTATTACTCTATCCTTGACAATATAAACAATTAAAATGCAAATAACAATAATTCCTAATCCAATCCAAAATGATATTTGAACTGTTTTTTGTTTCCACCAGTGAAATGGATTGGTAGTATTTAAATTTTTGGACAAATCATTCTGAAATTCTGCCCCAGTGGTTTCTTTCAATTCATTTTGAGACATACTCAATGCCTTCTTTTGCAATTCTAAAATATCTAAAGAAATATTATGCTTATATCCAATCAAATAATTTTTCACTTCCTTCCAATCATGTTCACTATTATTATAAGCCAAAGGAGTAAAACAAAAAGAGCTTTCATTCCAATCACATTTAAGTGCTCTTAACAAGTTTAAATTATAAATTTGGTTACCCAAATGTATAATAGTTGTTTCAAGATCATTCATACAATTATTCAGATCCATATCAATGTGAGACTGGCTATGCCATATCTCACTCGCATTTTTATGCCAGTCTTTAACATATTGTTGAGTCTGGACTCCTTGATGAAGGGCTGTGCCAGTGACAGCTGCAGTGGTTATGATGCCAATCAGTCCCAAAATTTCTGATATTAAAAGTCCAATAAGTTTTTAGTTCTTTTTAAATAATGGTCGAGGAAATGCCACAGCAACTGGGATTTTGGAGACTGCTGCCAATGTCTGGTCATCTGAACCGGTAACCATAGTCCTTTTCTTCTTCTTGCTATAAAAAGAGTTTGATCTTCCTGCAAATATGAATTCTTAAGACATGTAAATAACGAGCAATTGGAGCAAATACTGTTCCTTTCACAAAAAGTTACTTTTCCAATGATAAAAACTATAGGATCTCATACACATACTGTAAGAAATTGAGTTGATTTTCTTTTTAAAATAGTAATATTAGTTTTACTGCCTTGCCATTAAAAAGTTGGCCCAGTTCCAAAAAATAATTTCCACAAATAATTTTGAGTTTTGTTAAGTTTAGTGTCCCATGGTTGTGGGATATATCTTCCTTGATTTTTCCAATTCATTGAGCTGTTAGTAAATGCTGTATTACCAAAATTCCAGTAATAAGGATTACTGTCACTAGTAATTATGGTTGAATTATTAATGAACCAAGATATGGTTGTGTTTTTAATAGGCTTTGGTATTCCTATAAGGGCCCAATCCTTTACAATTCCATAGGAATCATTAAATAACACAACCTCTGTAAGCCTATGACATATATGCCATTTTTCATTAAGTAGTCTGTTGTGAGTGGGACATGTAAGATTTACCATATTTTCTGATTTATATAGTAAAGAAGGGAAAATGAGAACATAAATTTGAGTTTGATTTTTCTATGTTAAAACTACACTGTGATTTTTAGGTTGCATGCATACAGAACCATATCCAATACAAATAGGGCAGTGTATAAAAGGTAAAGTTAAATTTTCTATAAGTTTCCCTTCTTCTTTTGGCTTTACAGGTAGTCGTATATCTATAGGTCCTGGAAAATGGTGAGCTTGATTAAGATAAATTGGGTAAGACTCATCATCCCAAGTTAACAGCTCTAAAAGAGGTGGGTTGTTTATGTATGCCCAGTAAGTGTAATTATGATGTGGTATCTTACCTTGAACTAATATTTTACCTATAATTAATCCAATGTGACACCACCATGTCCATAGTTTAAGTTTCAGCAGCATTTTTAACTCAAGGCTTGATTCCTCTAGACGGGATCCACTGCTGTTCTCCTGTTTCTGTAGTGATAAGAATAAAACCTCCATCCCAAAATTTTACCTCTCCTTTTTCCCATTTATTGGTTATTTAATTTTTCATTTTCATTCTTTTTATTAAACTCCCATTGTCTTTCTACTGCTGTGGTATTAGACATTTGTTGTCTATTAAGAAAATTTAAGGTAAACAATGCTTTAGATTGTTTGTCTTTAGCAGATTCTGCTCCATCTCCCCCTTTTTTATTTTGTAACATTAATTTTATTGTTTATAAACAGGGGTTTAACTGTTATATTCTAATCTTTATAATATGTATACATACATTCACATGCTTACTAAACCAGGGGACACACTGATATACTTGACTTATTTTTGGCTAGAGTTCTTGATAGATACAAGATAAATGTTAATATGTATATTTAGTTTAATAATATTATACTGACAATTAGAGAGAGAAACATGAATAATATAATCAATTAAAACATTAAGTTAATATTGAACAAAGTTACAGAATGATAGATAAATAGAACAGTTATATATATATATATATACTTACCAATATTTAGCTTTTAGTTGGGGAAGTGTTGAATTAGCAACTAATACTAGAGATTTGGTTGTCTATGTTTAGGATTAATGAATTTTATACTATAGATGCTAACTTGTGAGCATTTTTCTAATTCCTGAGGATGGGACCAGCCTCCCCAGGAAGGAACACAACACTCATTGGGCAGTATATTTTAAGGTTCATGCATCAGTCCCTGGGAGAGTGGCCAGCTCCTCCAGGGAGGAATACAACACCTTTTGAAATGTACTTTATTATTATTTTTTAATTTGTTATAAAGCATCCTTGATGTGCTTACTATTTTAGTTTCCATATTTTTTAAATATGAAAAATGTTAAGATTTATATATACATATAATAAAATACATTTATGTGTAACATTCAAGTTATTAAATTACTTAAGTATGCAATGTAGTGCATTTAAGTTTTGATTATTAAAGTATGTTATACATAATTTATAACTACAGTAAATTATACAACAAAAACTGATAACAATTTTAACCAGGAGACATCCAATGAATAAACTTTTATTTTTAATGAGTTTAAGATTTTTAGTAGCATTATTAGAATGACCTTAATTTCTTTTTTTAAAAATAGTTTCAGACATAGGTAAAAACAAATTATTATTTCCTATTTGGGCTGTGAGGCAATACATTAACTTGCAATTTTAATACCTGCATTGGTTTTGTTGTAAACTTTATAATTAGAATTGGGGCTATAGTTTACAATGTTGAATATAAATTTAATTTATTGTTGGCTATTTTACAGAAAGGGGAATGTGGGTTGGCTTGACTTGTTAAGAAGATTAATTTTTTGTGACAAACTGGTAATATTTGTGACTGCTGCACATTGCAGTGGTGTTATTTTAATTTGCTGTTTATGACTGTTATGCCCTACCCTTGCAGCCACTTATGGCTGACCTTTTTCTGTAGTTTAGCCTTGTTTTTTGTTTGGTTTTTTATTAGCAGAGGTGGAGTAAATCAGATAAACTTAAGTTAAAGCATCTGCCTTTTGATTTTTAGGCAGAGAGGCAGTTTTATAACACATTATATTTTAAAATAATTAATATTATGATTAATAACAGTCTACTTTTATATAATATAACACTGAAATATTATTAAATTTTCAGCAATTTTATACACCTTTAAAGTATTTATATGAACTTTCTATTC
>JAQZBX010070857.1:0-15340 GCA_029593785.1 Cabassous unicinctus
GGTGAGCCGCCAGGCCCCGGGAGCCATGCAGCAAGATGATGACGTAAAAGGAAAGAGACAAGACGAGATGCTCCGAAAGCTCCAAAAACCAGGAGCTGAGGTGGCGCAGATGGCTAGAACATCTCTCTCCTACATCGGAGGTCTTCAGGATCGAATCCTGGTGAAGACTGGAGGAGGAGGATGAGAAGAGATGAAACAGACACAGAGAATTGCCCAGCAAATGGACACAAAACAGCAAATGGGAAAGGGGGGTGGTTTAAAGTGGATCAAGTAAAATAAATAAATCTTTAAAAAAAAAAAAAAAAGAAAGGACTAGAACTAGGACTTGAACCTTCATTTTTTTGCTAATTTTTTCATATCTTCTTTCTCCCTACATGTTTCTGCAAACTAGCTTTCTCTAATCCTCCATCCATATGGAAGAATATGGCAGACCACAGCTCCAGCCACATGCAGAAAAATAAAAGTCCTTGAGTGCAGATCCTAAATTCATGCCATAATCTTACTGGTTCTCTTTAGGTTATGCAGCTAACAGGGAGCACTTTTCAGAGAGGAGAGCAACAGCTATGGTGTGAGCTGTTACCCCAAAAGATGTATGGTACCATCTACTTGGAATTGCCTACTTGCTTGTCTGTGTCCTCCACCACCTGTAACCTTTATAAAAGTAGGGACAATCTATCCATGTCTATCTTATTCATCATTGTATCCCTATGAAACTATACCATACACATAAAAATGCTCAATTTATGTTATAAAGGAAACAAAGTCCTGTGCCATTCCCTCCATGTCAATGAAGCCTTCTTCCTATCTCCCATCCTCATTCTACTCTCTCTCTCTCTCTCTCTCTTTCTCTTTTGCTCTCTCTCTCTCACACCCTACCATTACCATCTACGTCCTATATTCATTGTTTATTTTAACTTCTGTAAAATTTTCCCTTATCCTCCACACATACTCCTGGGGACTCTGTACTCTATATGTTTCTCTACCTGGACTAACAATAAGAAATCCAAACTATTTAGATCTTACTATATTGTAGGCATATCAACAGGCATGATACACACTTTATGTCTAATCTTCATAGCACCTATTCAATATTTTCCCCAACTAAAGCTCAGAAATATTTGAATAACTTGTCCAAGATCACAACTGAAAAATAACCTTAGACTGTCTGAACCTAAAACCTTATATCTTTCTATTTTCTAATCTTCCCACTCATGTAACCCAATAGGCTGAAAGCTCCTCAAATCCAGTAGCCATGGCTAAATTTATTCCTATAACCCAGAATCTAGAACATTTTCACATTTCATATAAGCATGTTATATGCTAATTGAACTTTTATTGAGGAATTAATGAAGAATGAATGAATGAATGAGTGAGTAGGTAGACTATATTTTGGGGGGAAATGCATTCACCATAGGCAAAGATTTTCTCTATCCTAAAACCTAATTGGATCAAGATAATCTATACATATACTAACTTTCTGCAAGAAAGAAAGTAAATCCTCTGCGGAGGTATATAACATTGTTCAAACCTCTAAAATGTTTCATATATGCCCATAATTCAATTGAAAATTACCAAGTATGTGAGGAAGCAGGGCCAAATGGCCAAAAACCAAGAGAAAAAATGAGACAATAAAAAGACCTGCACCAAAAATCCAGATACGAGAGTTATGAATCTAGGGCTTTAAAATAACTACGATTCATATGGTTAAGAAACTAGAACAAAAGTAGAAAAATGGAAGAAAAGATGGATATTTTCACTAAAGAAGTAGAACAGAAAAAATAATCAAATGGAAATTCTAGAATTGAAATACACAACAACCGAAGTTAACAGCTCAGTAAGTGGGTTTAAAAGAATATTAAGCACAACAGGGGAAAGAATTAGTGAACCGGAAGATAGTTCAGTTCAAAATATTTAGACTGAAACATAGAGAGAAAGATTTGATGGAAAAATTCCAAAATGAGATTGAAATATGTATATACCATAGAGAAAATGGCTACCATATGTGTAGGTGGAATCTCCAGAGAAAATGAGGCATAAGCAGTATTTTGAGATATTGGACAAGAATACTTAAAACTGACAAAAAATAACAAAATACAGATTCAAGAATCTCTACAAACCCCAAGCAGGATAAACACAAAGAAAACCAAAATATTGTAATAAAACGGATGACACCAAAGACAAAGAATATCTCAAAAGCAGTCAGGTGAGGTCAATAACCTTCAAAGGAGCAATAATTAGATTGATTTCTGTCTGCCTTTTCATAGGAACTGTTGAAGTCAGAGACAAAGGAATGCCACCTCTAAAATGTGGATCATAAAGAATAACTACCCACCTGGAATCATTTACCCAGCAAAACATGAAGTGAAATAAGGATATTTATTTCAAACAAATAAAAATATATGGATTTCATCAACAGCAGAATCATACTAAAATAAACTATAAAGGGATGATTTCAGAAAGAAGGAAAATTGTCCTAGATGGAATAATGGTAATGCAGGAGGAAGTAAAGAGGAGCAGAAAGGGTAAATAAGTGTATAAACCTAAATGAATGTTGACAGTTTAAAATTATAATAACATTGACTTGTGGAGTTTTAGTTATATGTAGAATAAAAATATATATTTTTAAAGCACAAAATTGGATGGGAGTAAATGAGGTTAAGTGTTCCTTTCATTGTCCGGGAAGAGACAAATATAATTATTTGTTGTAGTGTAATCTAAACAAATTAATCTAAATTAAAAGAATAATAAAAAAAATCTATAACTACAAAGTAAATAGAGGAAAAATGGAATAATTTTAAAACTTGATTAATATAAAAGAAGACTAGAAAAATGAAAAAAAAAAGAACAACAACTATTTGGGATGAATAGCAAGTAGTAACACATTCTTGAATTAAAAGATAAAAACTAAGTATATAAAAAACAATTATATTTTCTTTGTAAGAGATACCATAAATAAGAGGATCTAGAAAACATGAGAATAAAACAATATGAAAATAAACAAAAGAACTTAGTGTAGCAGAATTAATATCAGACAAAGCAGATTTGACAAGAGAAAAAAAGGTCATTTTCTTGTGATAAAAGGGTCAATCCAACTTAAATACATGTGATGATAATTTAAAAAACATATATCCTGCTAGAAGATAGAATAATTCTAAATTGCCATAAGTATTAATAACATAGTTTCAAACATACCCAAAACTGATAGAATTAAAAAGAAACAGTTAAATATACAATCATAGTTGAAGACTTTAACACATCTCTTTCAGTAACTGAAAAGAAGAGTACTTGAAAAAGAGAAAGATCAACAAAAATTTGTAGAAATAAAGATTTGGACATCTCAATTAACAACTTAACCTAACTGACAATTATAGAACATTGCACACAATAACTGAAATTATACATTATACATGGACATGGATTAGTTACTCAAATTGACAATATTCAAGGATTTAAAGTGAATCTCAACACATTTCAAAGGACTGAGTACCTATATAGCAGGTTTTCTGAGCCCAATAGAATTAAGATAGAAAGCAATATAAAAAAGTTAATTAGGAAATGCTCCAATATTTGGAAATTAAGAAATATGTTTTTAAATAGCCAATAGATTGAAGAAGAAAACAAAATGTAAATTAGAAAATATTTTAATATGAATGATAATGAATATACAAACCTATGTAGCCCTGTGGGAACAGTGAAAGCAATGCTTAGAGAGAGAATTATAGCCTAAATACACACACACACATATTTCATATATATAAAATGTTGAAAAATAATGATCCAAAATTTCTTCTTAAGAAAAGAACATAATTTCAATGAAAGTAGAAGGAAGAAGGATGAGAGCAGAAATCAGTAAAATTGAAAGCAATCAGACAATAAGGAAAAAAGAACAAAGGAGGGTTCTTTCACACAGATTAATAAAATTGATTAACTATATAGCATGAGGAAAAAAGTGAGAGAATAAAAGAAGGCACAAACAAAATCAGGACTGTGAAATGGAACATCACTATAGATCCTATGGAAATTTAAGAGCTAATAAGAGGGTATTGTGTTTCCTAAAGTGAATGAACCAAGCAATGGAAGTGATCACTTCTTCAGACAGCGACCCAGCTCTGGACAATGAGCATCCTCAAGAGACCACAGAACCCAACAATAGCATGTATATTTCCTTCATGAAGTCTCATCACTGCTATGACCTGATTCCCACAAGCTCCAAATTGGTTGTATTTGATACTTCCCTGCAGGTGAATAAAGCTTTCTTTGCTTTGGTGACTAATGGTGTACGAGCTGCCCCTTTGTGGTACAGTAAGAAGCAAAGTTTTGTGGGCATGCTGACCATCACCAATTTCATCAATATCCTGCACTGCTAGTATAAATCAGCTTTGGTACAGATCTAAGAGCTAGAAGAACACAAGATAGAAACTTGGAGAAAAGTGTACCTACAGGACTCCTTTAAATCACTTGTCTGCATTTCTCCTAATGCCAGCTTGTCTGATGCTCTTTCTTCATTAATTCAAAACAAGATCCACAGCCTGCCAGTTATTGACCTGGAATCAGGCAACACCTTGTGCATCCTCACCCACAAGCACATCCTCAAGTTCCTCAGGTTGTTTATCAATGAGTTTCTCAAGCCACAGTTCATGTCTAAGTCTCTGGAGGAGCTACAGATTGGCACCTATGCCGACACGGCTATGGTTCACACTACCACCCCCATCTATGTGGCTCTGGATATCTCTATGCAGCAGAGTCTCTGCCCTGCCAGTGGTGGATAAGAAAGGGTGTGCAGTGACATCTACTCCAAGTTTGATGTTATCGATCTGGCAGCAGAAAAGACCTACAACTACTTAGATGTGTTTGTAACCAAAGCACTACAACATAGATCACACTGCTTTGAGAGTGTCCTCAAATGCTACCTGCATGAGACTCTGGAAAACATCATCAACAGTCTGGTGGAAGCAGAGGCTCACTGACTTGTGGTGGTGGATGAGAATGATGTGGTCAAGGGAATTATATCACTGTCTGACATCTTGCAGGCTCTGGTGCTCACAGGTGGAGAAAAGCAGCCCTGAGCTGGAAGAAGGAATCAGGCAGCACCAGGGGATATGCCCTGCTGGGATCACAGATGAAACCTTGGGAGAACTGTGACTCTGTTCCTTGCTCAGGAGCTTCTATCTGGGATCTGGGAGCTTGGGGAGGAGTAGGGGGAGGAAGGAGAATGGAATTTTAGCTGCCTTAACCCTCACACATACACTTGAGAAAAACTTTCAGCCTAGCGTTTCCCAGCCCCTGTTCTCTTAGACATCACCCCCTTTCTGGGTAAACGATGGACTCTGTGGCCATCAGGAAAATTCTGATCTCTAAGAGATCTCCAGATCTCACCAATCTTTGCCCCTTTCCTTGCCCCCTCCTCCACCTTAAGATAGTAGCACAACAAAACTCTTCTTAAAGTTATTTTTATCCATCCTGTTTCATGCTGTATGGGAGTGGCTGAGACCATTTAGTGGTATTTCTTCCCATAATAGGAGTGGGGAGGATTATGAGGAGGAGGACCTTTGGGTACTTGTGCTGTTTTCATGTGCAGGCAGATGGGGATTAGGTGCAGGAGGAGAGCAGAGTGGTTAATGGTGGTTATTGCTTTTCATGGTGAAGCTAATTAAAATGACAGGAACCTTAAAAAAAAAAAAAAGAGAGTATTGTGAGCAACTATATGCCAATAAATTTGAGGATTTTTAAAAAATGTAAATATTTTTTGAAAAATAATATCTAACAAAACTGACACACACACAAAATCTGAATAGCCAATATTGATTAAAGAAATTGATTCATTAATTTAAAATCTACCCAAATGAAACTAAGTGTTTAGATGGTTTCATTGGTAAATTCTTCCACATATTTAGGGAAAAAATAATGACTACTTTAAATAGATTCATCTAGAGAATTAGAAAAGATGAAAAGGTTTACAACCTGTTCTATGAGGCAAGAATAATTTTGATATAAAATCTGACAAGGATATTACAAAGAAAGAAAAATTATACACAAATCTCTCTCTTGAATATGGACACAGAAATCTTAAACAAATATTAACCAACTATCTTCTCTCTCCAGAGACCAGTGTCCCTCTCCAATACAGCAATGAGAAGTTGCCTGGAAAGGAGAGCTCCAGAGACATGTGCTGAGTAAGAAAACTGAACACCATCCATCTGAAGGTAGATTGAGCCAATAGATTGCAGGAGAGAGTTTGGGCTAACAGAGAGTTTGGGCACACATGGTTGTCCATCACCTGTCATCAAACTCTGACCTTAATTGAAGTTTTTAACAAAGCTACCAATATCTTCTTCAGCTAATTGTCATTCTTCCCAGAAGGTAGGATTTTCTTTATTATGTTATGGAAAAAAATAAAGGACTTTTAAAAATTTATGTATATATAAATTAACCAACTATACTCAGAAAAGAATAAGGATAATTCATCACAACCACTGGTATTTATTCCAGAAAAATGGCTGCGCTAACATTTGAAAAATTAATCAATGTCAGTCACCACATTAACAAAATAAAAGGGAAAAAACACTCAAGAGATGCACAAAAAAAGCATCTGATAAAACTCAGATCACATTTATGATAGAAAGAAAGCTTTTGGCAAACTAGGAATTTTTTTTTAAATGTTTTAATTGGACAAAGAATTTGTGTCAAAAAAACAAAACAAAACAATCACTAATGGAGAGATATTAAAAACAATTCCTGATATTTCCAAGATCAGGAAAGAAATAAGAATGCCTACCATCTCCACTTTTATTCCACAATTTGATGAGGTCTCAGCCAATGCAATAAAATATGAAAAAAGACATAAAGATTTGAAAGAAAATTATAAAACTCATTATTTTCAGATAACTTAAATATGTAGAAAATCATAAAGAATCTATAAACTTTATAAGTGAAATGAGGAAAGTTACTGAATAGAAGTTCAATATACAATATTAAGTTCATTTCTATACACCAGAAACAATTAGGAAATAAAATTTAAAAATGTAACACTTTATAATAATGCCAAAATTTATCAGCTATATCAGAATAATTTAAAGAAAACCTGTGAAATCTCTCTACACAGAAATCACAAAACATCACTGAAAGAAATTAAAGAATATCTAAATTTATGGAAGGACATACCATGCTCATGGATCGGAAAACTCAATATTAATGTTGTAAGATTTCAGTCACTTCACCTTGACCTATAGATTCAATGCAATCCCAATCAAAATTTCAACAGCATACTTGATGTAACTTGGCAATCTAATTATAAAATTTGCATGAAAATCCCAGAATAGCCAAGACAGCCTTGAAGTAAATGGACAAATTTGGGAGACCCAATCACTATATAGTAAGACATCATAAAAATAAAATAATTAAGAGCGCCTAATACTGATGCAAGGAGAAACAAATAGATTAACAGAACAACCTAAAAATTCAGGAAATAGATCAACACATTTATGGTCTCCTGGTTTATGACAAAGCTGACAGTGCAGGGCAATAGTGAAAAGATGGTCTTTTTTAATAAATTGTGCTGGGTTGAATAGATGTCTATATGTTAAAAAATATATCTCATGATCCCTACTACACAATTATCAATTCCAGGTGGATCACAGGCCTAAAATATGGAAAGAAAAACAATAGAAACTTTTAGAAGAAAGCATTGGTAACATCTTCATGACCTTCAGAAAGACAAGAGTTCTTCGTCAAAAAAGCTCTAAAAGGTGTGTGTTTGTATGTGTGGGGGGGTGGTGATTGCTAATGTATGTGCTGTTTAAATTAGGAACTTTTGGATATCAAAAGTCATCAAGAAAGTATAAAAGCATGGCACACAGAAAAAGGTATCCAGGAGTCATATCCAGAATATATAAAGAATTCCTACAAATCATAAGAAAAATATTGACAAATTAATGGAAAAATAGTCTTATGTGACTAGACACTTCTCATAAAAGAATAGATAAATGACTAATAAACATATTAAAATGTGCTCAACACCCTTAAACTGCATGGCTAAAATTGGCTAACTGGTGGCTAAACATTTTTAAACTGGCAATACCAACTGTGGGAGAGTATGTGGAGCAATTGGAACTTTTATATCCTATTGTTGGCAATGAAGACTGGTACAATCATTTGGTTAAACTCTGGCAGGATCAACTAAAGCTGAACCTACACATAACTTGTGACCAGCAATGGATATGCATACAAATGTGCACTAAAAGCCATGTACAAGAGTGTTTATATCAGCCCCATTCATGGTGCTGCAAGGCTGAAATACCAAAATGTTTACCAACAGTGCAATGGATAAATAACTTAAGGTATAATCATATAATGTGTATCAGTTCACACCGTCTGGGAAACAAATGACCTGATAGAATTAGGTGTGCAAGAGATTTATTGGGAGGAATGCCTGCAAAAGATGAAGGGGAAAGGGAACAGGAGCAGGCAAACTATGTTGCAATGCAGGTGTGATACCTGTGAAAGAGATGAGACAGGGAGGATGAATGTGAGGGAGGAGCCTCAGGCTCTTGCAACGCTGAGAAAGCCTCAGCCAGCCTGATGGGGCATCCCAGTGGAAATATTGTCCATAGAAGGGTCCCAAATTGGGCAGAAATACTCAGACCTTAATACCAGCACCCTTCCACCATGCTCAGCCACTGGCAGGGTGCTGCCTACCAAGATCATGTCCTCAGCTTAAAACAGGGGTTCTTAACCAAGGGGACTGTGGAAAGATTTCAGGGTGTCCATGAGCTTGAATTGAAAAAAATCAACCTATTATATTTATTTTCTCTGACCTGTAACTGAAATCTAGCGTTTTCTTTACTTATGAATGTATGCCGTAAATAAATTACAGTAGTTTTCATTTCACTTGACTGGCAAAGGAATCCTTGGAACAAAAAAGGTGAAGAACCCCTGGCTTAAAAGCTCTGGCAGATCCCAAAGGCACTACGGCTGAATGCTGTTCGCTAAGTGACCTTCCCCAGACCCACCTCCCTTGAAGACAGATCTGAGCTGCACACCTTCAAAGCTGCCACGCAATGGGACACTGCAAAATCAACAAAAATGAACAAACTACTGCAAAATACAATAACATGCAAGAACTGCATGAATATAATACTGAGCAAAAGAACTCAGATGCAAAGAAGTACATAGTATATGACTGCATGTACCCAGAGCTCAAAAACACTCAAAATCAATTTATGGTGAGAGAAGTCAGAATAGTGACCTTGCCATGGGTTGATGCCGGGGGCGGGGTATTAGGTGGGCTGCTGCACTGCTGGAAATGGTCTGGATGATGGTAGCAGAGGCGTTCACTTAGTAAACATTCATTGATCTATGCACCATGATTTGTGCCCTTTCCTGTACGTATGTATGTTGCACTTCTATAGAAAGCATGTCCGAAAAAATGGCATAGCCAATTAAAGGCAATAAAAGCAATAGATGCCATAGAAATCCAAGGAACAAAAGTTTAACAAAATAATGGCTTTGTGGAATGTACTGAAATGTGAAGAGAACAAAATTAATTTATTTTTATAAGGAAGACTAATCATTTTACCAAAATAATTCTATAATTATTAAACTATTATTAACGGGAAACAGGCAACATGCTGCTGATTTATTTATTTTATAAACAACTTTTCGGTGATTTAATAACTACTGTATTTTTTTTTTCTGAAAAAGCCTGTGCAGACTAATATTAGCTTAATATAGCACTTCTTAAGTTTTTCTAGGCTGATAGAGCGAAAGCTTAGGAAACTACCAATATGATGCCTCCTTTAACTCCATTTGCATCATAACTTATGTCTGCTTAGCCTAAACAACATCTAAAGTGTCTTCCCACACAAGAAATGCTGTTTCCTTTTCCCCTTGACTAAGTCATTTGTACTAGTGGTATCAAAATGATAACAAAATGAGGATGGAAATGTGAAAATAACAGACCATAGGTCTGCAGGTATAGAAAATACTCTGTAACTAAGGGGAATTATCTAGATGCTTGCAAACTAGAAAGTGTTTATTCATTCAACAAATATATATTAAGAACCAACTATGCGCTTTTAGGTGCTTTTCATTCCCACATAATTCCATAGGCCGGATATGAATTCATACAAATGGAACTGATGGACAAATACAGGACTGGAACACAGCAGAACTAAGTTTCATCACAACTCTGCTGCTAATCAGACATCTCTGATCTTGAACTATTTATTAAACATTCTGGCCCATAGGGTTTCCTAGTTGTAAAACAAGGATCCTGAACCATATGATCTCTAAAATGTATTCTGGCAACATTGTATCCTGGATATGGACCCCACTTATCAGTCTTCTCATCTTGAGCAAATGACCTAACCTTTCATGCCTACATTTTCTTATTTAACAAGATGGTTGTGGCACATACTTTTGTAGTCTTCCCACTTCTTCCTTCTCCACCACACATCCAATTGTTTTCATTTATCTACCCTTCCACTATACGAGTCAAGAGAAAGTCAACCCATCCTACCTCTGGGTATGGTTCCTATTTGGTTTAAATCATGGCAATAATACCATTCCCTTTTCCTGTGTTTGCTTTAGAAATGGACATGTGACCCACTGCTGGCCAGTGAGACCTCAGGCATTGTCTGCTGGCAGAAGATAGTAAACGAAGGTCTGCTCCTTTGGGATGTCTCATATCTGAATATGATGTCTGGAACTGTTGTAGCCATATTGCAACCCTGAGGGAAGTCAGCTCAAAGTGAGGGCAAAGCTGCCACAGTGTAGAAAACAGCAAGGTATTCGATATCAAGTACCTGGGCACTTGATAACATCACTTAGCCAATGGTCATATTGCATCTGGAGCCCGCTTAACCTCTGGACTTCTTATTATATGAGATAATACCTTTATTTATTGTTGAAGCCAATTTGATCCATTTTTTTCTTACTTTCTGCCAAAAACATCCTGATACAATGTTTATCATACAAAAGAGATGCAAGGGTAGAGAGTAATATGTTTGATGTCCAGACATGGTATGTAACTTAATATATTCTTATAAATACATTACTATATCTATTATATAATTATATATATTATATATTTAATATGCATAAAATATATTTTAATTTTTAGATTCATAGCATTTGAGTAAATATGGTATATATAATATATATAGTAGTTAGTGTTATACATATATATTAAAATGCTGTGACTCTAAATACTAAAAAGAATAAAACAATGGCCAAAGAAGCTGGACTTCCTTTTAAAATTAGCCATTTTCAAGGCTATACTTAGGAAGCTACATTTTGCCTGAAACTGCTTTACCTCCATGATGATTAATTTTATGTGTCAACTTGGCTAAGTTATGGTGTCCAATTGGTCAAGCACTGGCTTAGATGTTGCTGTGGAGATATTTTGTAGAATGGGTTCACATCTACAATCAAGTTACTTTAAATAAAGGAGATTACCCTCAATAATGTGGGTGGGTGTGACAGTTTGATACTATTTATGAATTCCAAAAAGAGATATTGATTCTGTTTGTAAACTGGTCAGGTCCTCTGGGTGTAACACCCCTTGATTGTATTAAATTCAAAGGTTACATTTACTTGATTAAATTAAGATTAGGGCTTTGATTCGGCCATGTCAACAGGGCATTGTGGCCCTGCACCCTTGGTGGGCAGACACTCACACAGAAAAAGACACAGCAGAGGAAGAGAAACAGCTCATTTGACAGGGCAGAGGCCTCAGGAAGAGAGATGAGACTGATAATCTACAGCTGAACTTGTGAAGAGACCAGAGCAGCTGAGCCTGGAAAGAAACAAGCCCCGGGGAGACAGATGAACCTAATTCCAGCCTTCACCTGAGATTGGAAGAAGCTGGGACCACAGATCCTTAAGAGGAAGAAGGAAAGCTGAACCCTCACAGACATTGCCCGCCATCTTGCTTCAACACATGGCCAATGACTTTGGGTGAGATAGTACCTCTTATGGTATCTTCAGTTGGACTCTTTATGGCCTTGTGACTGTAAGCTTCTATTCCAAATAAATACCCTTTAAAAAAGACAACAGAGTTCTGGTACTTTGCATCAGCTCCCCTCTGACTGACTAATACAGTGGGCCTCATCTAACCAGTTGGAGATACTAAATGCAGAGAACAGAGGGTTCAGGAAAGAAGAAGGAATTCTGCCTCAAGACTACATTCTCCACTCATTCCTGAATTTTCAGCCTATGGAATTCAGACTCAAGACTTCAATATCCTCTTACTGGAATTCCCCAGCCTCTGGCCTGTCCTATATAATTCAGACTTGCCAGCCCCCACAATTGTATGAGCCAATTCCATATAATAAATCTCATATGTTGGTTCTGTTCCTCTGGAGAAGTCTGACTTGTACAACTCCCACCATAACCATCTAAGAGAAACTGGACAATTATTCACACAACAAGTATTTTACGATCTGTTGTATTCTAGACACTGAGAAAAGAGAAAAGAAATGTAAGAAATAGTCACATTATTCTAGAAATTAAAATGCATATGCAGGAATAAGACATGATTGTGGCAACAAAGAAAGATATTTCAGGCAACATACACTTTGGAATTTCAGAAAAAGAGGAGATTGTTGTAGATTGTAGGGATTAGGTATACCCCCCTGCAGGGAACTGATCACCAGAGGGACTATAACTCTCAAATACAGTTTCAGATCTCTTAGGGCTGGGATAGACAGACCTCCTGCCTTCATCTTTATTGAATGTGCAGTCAGTAATGGTTTATTTCAAGGGTAACCCTCTAAGTGGTAGGGCCATGGAAATACTTGGTCAAGTCGATTTATATCTGGGTAGGAAATTTTTGAAAGCCAAAAAAAAACCAAACAGACAACATTTCAGTTTGAGAAAGAGGACTTATTTTTCCCCACAATAGTCACCACCTGTCATATTTCTGAGCAATGGGCTCAACCAGGCAAACCTTTTAAAAATAGGAATAAGTGGTTTGCCTCTCCGCCATCAGATAAGTCAGCGATTACAGGACTAAAATGCAGCAAAGAGAAGTCCAAAAACGAAGCTATGGCTTCTTTCCAACATGTTTGTCTACTTATTTCACGTGAAGCCGAAAGGTTTAGACTTTTGGACAGTAAGGGTTGGATTATGGAACTGATCAGACCAATAGATTGGTCATTGTGATAGGAAGTGTTTCAGTACCACAAATATTATACAACATACTATTCAAGTCTTCAGAGATATCCCTGTTATTGTTAGTTTTACTTTTTTTAGGGGAAATACTTGGATATTTCTCTCTCATCTTTGTCTCTCTATGGAAATGTGGAATTAATTGGTTTGTGCCTTTTGAAAATAAATCACACTTGTATTAATCTGCCAAAGGGGTGCCAAAGCAAAGTACCAGGAATCTGTTGGCTTTTATAATGGGGGTTTATTTGAGGTAAAAGCAAACAGTTCCAAGGCCATAAAAAGTCCAGTTCAAGGCACCATAAGAAGTGCTTTCTCACCAAAGTCAGGTGCCATGTGTGAAGCTAGATGGCTGCCTATCTCTGGCTAGTCTCTGCCTTCCTCTCCAGGCTCCCCTTTCCTCTTAGCTCCATAGGCCCAGCCTCTTGAGGCTTCTTGCTTAGGTGATCCTGCAGACCTCTCTCTCTTGGCATAGGGCTTGTTTCTTTCCAGGCCTCCTATATCTGTCTCAGCTGGTCTGGTCGCTTCCCAATCTCAGCTGTAAGCTATCAGGAAAATGACTCATCTCTGCCCAGGGCCTCAGCTGTTTGAGCCTGCTCCTTTCTGTTACATGGCAGGATCAAAATGACAGAGCTCTCTCTTCTTGTGTCTGTCTGTGTGAATGTCCATTTATATCAGACCCAGCAAGGGGGCAAGGACTCAATGAGTCATACCCACTAACGTAGTTAAGTCAAAAGCCCTAAATGAGTCTTAACAGGTATTATCTAATCAAAGACCCCTCAAATGAATTTAATACAATACAAACTAACCCAGAGGACTAGATTAGTTTACAAAGATAATCTTTCTCTTTTTGGGATTAATAAAATAATCTCAAACTGCCACAACACTATAGCAAATACCAAAAACATATAAAAGAATGTCCAGTCTATTAGACTCTTTCATCTTAGTCCCAAAGGACCAAAGACAGAAAAGTTGATGTACTTATAGTCTCCAATGTGCCTCCAAGTCATACTCTCTTCTACCAACTCAAGAAAATGACTTGTTTTGATGAATGCTGACATACACAATTTGTATAATTTTAGAGAGAAATAAAATTAATATAGAGAGAAATATCTTTCCTCAAAACTAAAGCCCTCCAGTACATAGTGATTTTAATATCCATTCATTCAACAAGTGCTTGTTAGGTGCTGGTTCTTGGGGACATTTTTTCCCAGCGTGGTACACAAGTCATTGGTGGATGTGAGAAAATTTTAGGGGCACACTGATAAATTCTTTTCATTTTATTGATTACATATCATGTTTATATGTGTGTGTGTGTGTGTGTGTATATATATATATATATATATATCAAATCCATGAATTTAGGGAATTGACAAAGTTTTCTTTTAACAAATGTATTTACATTTAAAAATGAGTTGATTTAAAGAAAAATGTTAAGTAAACAAGGTAGGCAGGATTCTCAGATGGTCCCCAAGATTCCTGCTCCCTAGTATATA
Organism: Cabassous unicinctus; assembly: GCA_029593785.1. Taxonomy (NCBI): domain Eukaryota; kingdom Metazoa; phylum Chordata; class Mammalia; order Cingulata; family Chlamyphoridae; genus Cabassous; species Cabassous unicinctus. Next base: position 14,661 of record JAQZBX010070857.1, read on the forward strand.
TACCCCATTTTACCCCCTCCCCTTGAGTAGGGGAGGGATCTGTGAATAGGATGGGACAGTCTTTCTGGTGATTGTGTTATGTTATATAAGATTACATAACAGTAGACTAGGGGGATTCTTGTCCTGGCCTTGAAGAACATGTTGTGGAGAGGACCACATGGTAGTGGAAAGCAGTGCGACCTCTAGAAGCTGAGAACAACTGTTGGTTGACAGCCAGTGTCTGTCAAAGGCTGTTGTACCACAAACTGAATGGCTTAACAACAGAAATTTATTGTCTCACAGTTCTGAAGGCTAGAAAACTAAAATCAAGGTGCAGGCAGGGCCATGCTCCCTCTAAAACCTGTAGGGAAGAATCCTTCCTTACCTCTTCTTGGCTTCTGGCAATTATTGACAATTCTTGGGCTTCAAGCTCTGCCTCATTTGTTACCTGGCATTCTCCCTTGTGTCTGTCAGTCTGTGTGTCTGAATTTCCTCTTTGTATAAGAACAGTAGCCATATTGGATTTGAGGCCACCCTAATCCAGTTTGACCTCTTCTTATCTAGTCACATCTTCAAAGATCCTAATTCCAAATAAGATCACAGTCATGGGAGCAGGGGTCAGGACTTGAACATTAACTATTCAGCCCATCACAACATGCCCCCTGGTCCTACAACTTTAAGGAATTGAACTCTGCCAACAA
>JAQZBX010070858.1:0-15340 GCA_029593785.1 Cabassous unicinctus
AAAAAAAAATAGTAAAAAAAAAATAAAAAAAATAAAAATAAAACTAGGAGCATAAATTCAATTCTTTGAAGTTTCAAGATTTGATGGTTGGTTCCAAAATATGATTAACTTACACAAGTTTACTTTAAACCACATTTTTAATTGCCTCCAGAAAATTGGTTGTATATGTTGCAAGGCAGAGCCAATAGAGATGGCTTCAGTAGAGAGGATAAATGTGCTAGAGTTTATGTAACTGTATTTCGTATTCATAGTAGTTGAGCTTTATTAATTTTTTGTACATTTAAATAATTGAATATATAAACAATTAAAAACTAAAAAGTAAACACAGATGAATAAATTCATACGTTTCTCAATTAAATGTACAGGATACGTATACATTTTCTAAAAATCAAACAATATCTTACACAATATATTTGGTTCATAATAACACAATCATACAATACTTGTCCTTTTGTGTCTGGCTGGGTTCACTCAACATAATGTACTCCAGGTTCATCCACGTTGTCAAATGCTTTACGACTTCATTTCTTCTTATAGCTGCATAATATTCCATCATGTTAGTGGACCACAGTTTGCTTATCCATTCATCTGTTGATGAACACCTGGGTTGTTGCCAACTTTTGGCAATCATGAATAATGTTGCTATGAATGTTGGTGTGCAGATGTCTGTTTGTGTTACTGCTCACGGTTCTTCTAGGTATATACTCAGTAGTTGTATTGCCAGGTCATGTGGCAAGTCTATGTTCAACTTCTTTAGGAACTGCCAAACAGTCCTCCACCCTGGCTGTACCATTCTGCATTCCCACCGACAGTGAATAAGTGTTCCTATCTCTCCACATCCTCTCCAACACTTGTAGTTCTCTGTCTTTTTAATCATGGCCATTCTGGTAGGTATGAAATGATATCACATTTTGGTTTTGATTAACATTTCCCTAATCATTAGTGATATTGAGCATTTCTTCATCAGTTTATTTTGTGCAATTTGTATTTCTTCTTTGGACAAATGTCTATTCAAGTCTTTTGTCCATTTTTTAATTGGGTCATTTGTCTTTTTTTAATATTGAGTTGTAACATCTCTTTGTATATTCTGGATATTAAACCCTTATCAGATATGTGATTTCCAAATATTTTTTCCCATTGAGTTGGCTGCCTTTTCACTCTTTTGACAAAGTTTTGTGAGGTGCAAAAGTGTTTAATTTTGAGAAGGTTCTATTCATTTATTTTTTCTTTTGTTTCACGTGCTTTGGGTGTAAGGTCCAAGAATCCACGACCTACAACAAGGCCTTGAAGATGTTTCCCGAAATTTTCTTCTAGTAGTTTTATGGTCCTGGCTTTTATATTTAAATCTTTGATGCATTTTGACTTGTTTCTTGTTTAGGGGGTGAGTTAGGGGTCCTCTTTCATTCTTTGGTTATAGATATCCAGTTCTACCAACACCATTTGTGGAAGAGACTGGTTTGTCCCATTAATATGAACTTGGTAGGTTTGCCAAAAATCAGTTGACTGGGGAAGTGTCTCTGGCTCAATTGTTTGGGCTCCCATTTACCATATGGGAGGCCCTGGGTTCAATCCCTGGGGCCTTCTGGTGAAGTGGCACCTGCACACAGGGCCCATGTGGTGTGGAGAACTCAGGCTTGTGCAGTGCAGAAATCTGGCTCAGCAAAGGGAGACTAGGAGACACAGAAAAATGCACAGCAAATGGACACAGAAAGAACAAGCTGCAAGGAGGGGATAAATAAATAAATAAAATGAATAAATTATTTTAAAAAATCAGTTAACTATATAGGTGAGAGTTTATTTCTGGGTTCTCAATTACATTCCACTGATCAGTGTGTCTCTCTTAATGCCAGTACCATGCTGTTTGACCACTGTAGCTTTGTAATATGTTTCAAGGTCAGGCAGTGAAATTCCTCCCATGTTGCTTTTCTTTTTAGAATGCTTTTGGCTATTCAGGTACACGTACACTTCTCCAAATGAATTTGGTAATTGCCTTCCCTAATTCTGTAAAGTATGCTGTTGGGATTTTGATTGGTATTGCATTGAATCTAAAAATCAGTTTAGGTAAGACTGACATCTTCAGGATATTTATTTTTCCAATCCATAAACATCCAATGCCTTTCCATTTGTTTAGGGCTTTTAAAATTTCTTTTAGCATTGTTTTGTAGTTTTCTGCATATGGATCCTGTACTTCTTTGGCTAAATTAATTCCTAGGTATATGAGTCTTTTTGTTGCTACTGAAAATGGAATTTTTCCCCTGATTTCCATCTCAGATTGTTCAGTACTAGTGTACAGAAATATTACTGATTTTTGCATGTTGATCTTGTATCCTCCACTTTGCTGAAGTCATTATTAGCTCAAGTATCTTTGTCATGGGTTCTTCAGGGTTTTTGAAATACAGGATGCCACCCTCTGAGGCATCCCTGTGTCTTGGGTAGGAATGTCTTGCTCTCCTGACTGGTTCCTGATGTGAAAGGACCAAAGATATGATCCCTGTCTGAGGGTGTAGAGGCAGTCATCTAGTATGGGCTATGGTTTTAGGAGGGAATGAGCAAGTACCCAGGGGAGGGTCCCCATCAAGTCACAGGTAGGAGTATAGGGAGAGGTTTGAGTTTGTAGGACCTAGGTGTGGCCTCCGGAATCACCAGATGCAGAGGAGACTGTGGTGAGGGGCTCAGGGATTATCCAGTGAAGACTGCCATGAAGGTGCCCAGGGATCACCAGGTGCAGTGGAGACTGCAGTGAGAGTGCCCAGGGATTGCTGGTTGCAGCAGAGACTGTGGTGGAGGTGTCTGGAGGTCATTGAACACTGTGGAGACTGCAGTGAGGGTGCCCAGGTTTTGCCAGGTGCAGCAGAGACTGCAGTGAGGGGGCCCAGGGATTGCCAGGTGCAGCAGAGACTGGTGGGGGTGTCTGGGGGTCACTGAACACAGTGGAGACTGTGGTGAGGATGCCCAGGGATCACCCAGTGGAGACTGCAGTGAGGGTGCCCAGGGATCACCCGGTGGAGACTGTAGTGAGGGTGCCTGGGGATTGCCATGTGAAGAGGAGACTGATGTGAGGGATCCTGGGGATTGCAGGGCCAGCAGAGACTGCAGTGAGGCTGCCCCGGGGTGGTCACGTGAAGCAGAGAATGTGGTAAGCATGCCTGGGGATCGCCAGGTGCGGTGGGAAGGGCAGGGCAGAGACTGAGGTGAGGGGAAGAGAGTTGGAGAAGGCACAACTGGCTGGCCTGGAGACCCCTTCAGGCTGGCTCCTGCAGCTTGGCCTTAGACACCAGGGCCACTGGCCCACATTGCCAGTCACGTCCTTTGGTTTGAGGCCCCAAATGGAATTCAGCTGAAATGAGGTGGTGCCTTGGAGCATGCTTGACAAGAGTGCCACGTTTTGTTTGAGTAGCAGACTGGCTCCTCATGCTGCTGAGTAGGCCCCAAAGGTGCCTGTCACTGAGAGCATGCCTCTGCCTTGGCATCATGGTGCCTGGATGTGAACTTTGCATGCTGGTTCTTGTTTTTGCAAAAGGGGGTGGTGACACCTGCCTTGGGAGGCTGTGAGACAAGCCAGTGGCTTAGACCAGGGCTTCACTGGGTGGGAACTCAGGGCTTGTCTGTTAGGCTGTGGCCCAGAACAGCTAGAGAAGAGTGTCACTGATAATCCCACTTTCCTGTGTATAACACAAGCCTTTGCATTCCTTTGACAAACCATCCTGTCTTCAATGCATGTCACAGATTATTCTCAAGTTACAGATGGAAGAAGGCTATGTCCCCTACAGGGCATGTCACTCACCAGGGCCATCTCAATGATTTTCCCATGGTGGCCTTGGCCCCAGGCTTTGTGATTTCAGATTTTCATATTTAACCAATGTCTCTAGGCCTCCCTGAAGACACAGAATGGATGTATTGGGGTGGGGCTGCCAGGAGGAAGGACGCAGACTCATCCTGGCCCCTGACTCAGGGAACTGAACTTCCTGACTGTGAAGGACAGGAACTTCATCTGTGCAGCTGGGAAAGGTGTTTGCCAGGCACATCAGCCATGGGCTTCTGATTTTGAGGACCAGGAGGTGCCTCCCACCTCTTCCTGTGTCAATGAGCAGACTTCTGCTGCAGACCAGAAGGCCACCCTCCGGCCTTACTTCTCTGTGAGCCTTTGGAGGTGGACTGGTAGACTTAGCCCCTTGCATTCGCAATGGGCCACCACCTACTGGCTTTCAACCTCAGACGACTTCGCCTCAGCTTTCCTTCTGTACTTAGGGACTGTGTCTTTCAGACCTCATAAAATAGCTGTGAGGATTTGCCCTGACCCAGGTCTTGCCCCTCCACTTAACTGGGGCCTCTGAGACAAAGTGCCAATGAACAGCAACTGCCTTGGAGTCTCTCCTCTCATTGGGGCACAGTGAAGCCCCCAGGTTGATGAGTTTATTTATAACAAAAGCCCACCAAAGCCCAGCAAGTTGGGGCTCCTTGGGGCTCCTCATAAGGAGACCTCCCACAAGAGATGGAAGGAAGAGACTGCCTTTCTTCTGTCTACATGGTTGTGGTGTCCCCAGCACATGGCAAAATGGACACAGGGTGAGTGAGCAGCCCGGAATGTCACCAGCTGGAGGAGGGGTGGCTTGCTGGGTGGTTTGGAGTATCACTCTGCTCTTTCCTGGGTCTCACCTGCTCTCTCTGCTCTCCACCATTCTTACTTCATTTCTTGGTTTTGTTTGAAAACCTTCAGCTTCCTTCTTGCTCTTTTAGGTAGACTGGAGCCAGCTTCCTTCCTCAGGGCCTTGGTCATCCATGGGTGCTCTTTGGTGTGAACAAGGGGTCAGGAATGGGGAGGAGGAAGAAGGGAGAGTCATGGCTCCTCAGGACTGTCTCTCCTAAGCTGGAGCAGTTTCTCCTCTTCTGGACTCAACTGAGCATGAAATTGCTTTTCTACATCCACTGAAGAATCAGTAATTGACCTCTTTAACTGGAGGACAACCTTCAGGTGACATGCAGGTGACCACCTCAGCAGTCAGCAGAGCTGCCCTTAGACATGGGAAGCACTCGGTCATTGGCTGTGCTCATCCATGGTGATGACTGAGGATGCCAGATGACTCTGCAATGTCAGGCCTGGATTCCCAAGAACTTGAGTTTTTTTTCTCACACACCCACTGTGTCTGGAGTGCATTCTGGTTGCTGGTGTGTGTTTTAGCCACATCCTGGGAGAACTGGTGAAACAGATTGTTTGCAGGAGAGGAGATTGGGAGTGTGGAGGCAGTGGCAGATTCCAGAAGGCTATCATGGCTGAGCGTCAGACCCATCTGGCACAGCCCTGGGGAATCTAGGGAGACGGCTGCTCTGGGTCCTCTCCAGGCACAGGGAGAAGTGGTCCTGCCATGAAAGGAAGCAGAGGTGGACACATCACCTGGGGAAAGGAGCTTGGAGCCATGAGTCTGCTTCTATGAAGGTTGTGGTTGTGGGAGTGTGTCTGCTTCTGTCACCTTGCTCTATTGTGGAAGGGGAAGAAAGAAACCTAAATTGCCTGGAAAAGAGAGGCTAACTTCCTTCTCCTCAAGTGCTTTCTAGGTCTGGACCACTGCTGGCTGCTAAGCCATGAACATTCAGGAGACCCAACTCTAGGTCTGGTGCTCTGTGCAGTGAGATATAGGCAGGGCTCATATACCACATGGTGGTATGACCACGGCTGGCAGGCTGGTGATTGCACATGGGGTCCCCATGAGAATGGCTCAGAATGCCTTGGGGGCAGCAGGGAAGCCCTTTGTGACCCCAGCCAGCCATCACAGGCCTCACAGCCCCCTTGCTCAGGATTGTTGTCTGAACAGGGCTTTTATTACTTGCTGTGGCATGGGGGAGGCTGGTCAATCTCTGCCCCTTGCACTGGCACTCTTCAGAGAAGAGAGATGTTTTTTTCCTTGGGGTCTGCATCTCTTGGGGAGAGGGTTCAGAGCTGCTGGGCCAGAGCACTCACAGGGTGCACCAGTAAAGTAGTGGAGATGGCAGCTGCCCTCTTGGAACTCCACATTTGTGTAAAGTTGGTAGGGAATGAGGTTGGGAAATGCAGGTCATACCTATTGTGGAAGACCTGGCTGTTTATGCTTCATCCTGAAAGCCATGGGGCACCTCCACCATTTATGAGTACAGACATGCAATTGGGTGGGAAAATAGTGCCAGGAAAAAAGGCCATAGATAAAAAAGCAAAGTGGGCCTTGACTTTGCCTGGTAGGGAGTAAAAGACAGGGAAGGAGCCTGAGACACTCACTCTGTAGGAATGTTGGGGTCTGGCTGGATGCCAGGGGCTGTTCATCCAACTGAGTATGAACACCTGTTTGAGTTCCTTCCCTGCTGGGGTCAGGAGGAGGGTGATGGCCTGCCCCTACCCTCAGGGGCTTATACAGGGTACCCCTATAGTGAAGGAAGGCTGGGCCTGTGGTCCAGGAGCACATCTAGGAAGGATGTCTGAGTCAGGATGGCACAGAGACATGGGAAGGGCAGACCAGGCCCTGAGGCAGGGTTTAGAGTTGCTGAGTGACACCTCATGATAATCTTCTGGAGGGGTGGAGGGCCAGAGGTGAGGTGAGCTGGGCCCAGGTGCTGGTGGTCTTGGAAAAGCTGGCATTGGCACAACAGCCTCCATGTGGCTGGACACTGCATTTGGCCTTGTTTGCTGGACTAGGAGATGCAGTGGGTTCTCAAGGGGCATTTCTGTGACTTGTCTGCTGGTGCTGGCTCTGAGGAGAGGGGGGCAGAAACAGAGTTTGGTTTGGCCTCATGTGCCCCTCCGCAAATGCTGAGCCTCAGTAAAACAGCATATGAAAGGAAAAGATACCCAAGAAGCAGCTCCCATGCAAAGTTGGCTCTGCTCCTAGGTTGAGGCAGTGGTGGGTGGGTGGAAGTTACAGGGACAATATTAGCCTGAGAAGGACCTTCCTACAGTTAGACTACAGATCTCTGTGAGTGACTAGTAACATATATTTTCTGTGTTTTAAGGATTTTCCAGCTGGGGTGTTGGGTGTCTTTCCAGAAAAACCCTGAACCATTAAGTGACTTTTTTTGAAACATATGAATGCATTACTCTTAACAGCTGCTACATCCTGGTTTTAGAAGCCTTCCTTGTTTCACACATTGCTCAGATGTTTCCAGATCCTGACTCTGGGGCAAAGACATGTGGGCATCTCACCAGTGTGACAAAACTGGCTTTGGGGCTGGTGTGGGCTGGTGGTCACAGGCAGGAAGGAGGCCTTGGGGGTTTGGCAATTGGGGAGATGACATGGCTGTGCAAGCAGCATCTGGCTGGTACCTTCCAGATACTCTGATTAGGGGGTTGGGGAGAGGTGTCAAGTCAGTTGGGTGGTAGGCAGCCTGGTGCTCCATGTCCAGGGGTGGCTGCTGCAAAGTAGGGACACACCCTGGCTGAGTCTCTGCCTGGCCCTGCTGCCCTGAGCTCTCCCTGTGGTTCCTCACATGCTGCTTGTGATATCAGGGGCCCAGGGCCCATCTCCTTTTTACTAGTCCCTGGCCACTTTTTTGGTGGCCCCTTGTGCTTGGTGCTCTGTGATGTTTGTGTGGAAGGAGGAAGGGGAAGCCACCGCACCCAGTCCTTGTCACAGCAACAGCAGTGCACTTGGTGTGTGTGTCTTGTCAGAAGTGAAAAGGCAGGCTGGCCTGGTTTGTGACCCAGCTGGGCACGGGGGGTTCAGTCCTTCAAGCAGCCCTCCTGTTGCTCGGAAACCAGTAGGCGTGGGCTCCAAGACAAGTGCCTCAGCATAGGCAGGCTGTGGTTTGTGTGGTGGGCAGGTCTGCGGGTTGAGTGCCTTTCACAAAATGTATGGATGCACATGAGCCCTTCCATTTGTTGGGCCAGTCTGCAGGATGCAGGTTTGCTCAAACAGTCTTGGCTCATAGCAGAACTTTCGAGCAACTCCATTGAAAGGTTAAGTAAGCACACACTTAGAAGCAGCAGTGGGTGTGTGGAGACCCTCCCATCTTAGCTCTAGGAAGTGTCCCTGGTGCCTGGGGAAGGATGCAGCCTGGCAGTGCTCTCACAGCCACATAGACCCTGGTGGTTCAGCATTGCACCCAGACCATGGAGGCATGAGCAGACCTGAGTCTGCTATGATCCTGGGCCCTGAGCCTCAGCTTTCCCATACGTGTTGTGGGGGCTCTGTGAGGTGTGGGCAGTGAAAGTGACCTCAGAAGGGTCTGTGTGAAACAGACAGGTGCAGGCCCATCATCCCCCAGGGGGCCCAGTGGCCGAGGCCATGGCTCCTTCACCTCTAGTCCAGAAATTCCAGTCCATGTGGTGTGGCCTGTCACACAGTCACCCAGTGAGTTTTGTGGGTGTACTCTGGGGGCCCTGGCTGACTTGGGGTGAGTCTGAGACCTCAGGTGGAGTTCTGTACAGGCCCAGCCCAAGGCTGCTCAGCCCCAGCACCTTTCTTCAGGCCTTCTCATTTAGAGGCAGATTCCTGTGAGTTTTCCATCCACCTGTGGCTGCCTCAGTGTTTGTTTTAACTCTAAGGTCTCTGACCCCCAGGGAGAGCCTCCCTGGGCAGAGGTGCATGGGTGGGGCCATTCCTGGACCCAGGACATGGAGCCCATCCTCCTGCCTGGCACAGCCTGTCATCCACAGGGGTTGCTACTGGGCTCAGCTCCCTTCTGTGGGGCTGGGGATGCAAAACTGCCTCATGGGCTGGTGGGAAGTGTCTCTGGTGGGGGTAGAGGTGGGGAGAAGAGCCATCCCCTGTCTGCAGAGTGTCCCCATCTGGTCCTGGTTGACCCTGTTCAGGGTCCCCTGCTTCTCTTGGCTGTCATGAATCACCACTTCATTTTCTGATGAAGAGTAGGGTGGGAGCCACCTGGCACACACCTGAGTCTTGGATACTGGCACAGCCCATCAGGAAGGAGTTTTGAGGCAGTCTGTGAAATTGAGTGTGCTCCTACTCTGAATGGGTACTAGGGCTGCTGTTAGTGCTTGAGGTCAGGTTTTTAAGTTTCTTTTCATCCTGAGATGCAAATTGAGGAGTAGGCATTGACAGGACATAAATCTAGAATTTTGCTTAAATAGTGAAAAGGCCTGAAGGTCAAATGGAGCAAAGAGGAGGGCTGGGAGGTCAGAGCACGGTGAGAAGTGGGCTCTGTCTGTGGGTCCTTGGGGGCCCAGGGAGGGCTGCACTGCACTCTGTGTAGAAGAAACCCCCAGAGAATTTTCAGCAGAGGATGGAAGGATTGTCATGCATGATGGGAGTGGGGGTGACAGCAGGGGCTCTGGTTCTGAAGCTTCTCTCCTGTGTTATGGGGGCAGCAAGGGCCAGGCAAGGATGACAAGGGCCAGGAATATTCATGGGGGCACATGGATAGTCTGAGCAGAGGAGTCGAAGGGAAACTCCAGGTGTGACGTGAGCAGTTGAACTGTTGATCTGCCAAGAGCTATGGCAAGGAAGGAAGTGGTGGAGGGTGAAGCCAGGTTTGCCTTGATGCTTCCTGCATCCCCAGTAGGAGCCCTACATGTAGGGGGCTGCTAGGAAGGTATCTCCTCCTAAGTCTCATCTCACATAGTATCATGTTTGCCTTTACTGTCCTTGTCAAAATCGGTTGTGAGTGCGAGGGGCTCCAACTCCAGCTTTGTGTCCACTCTGCTTTCATTTATTGTAGTTTAAAGGTGAGTCTTGAAACACACAGGCTGAGTCCTCCAGAGAGCTTCTCCTTTTCAATGTTGTTCTCCTTATTTTACGTTCTCTGCATTTCCATAGAAATTATAGAACTGGCCTGTCCATTTTTAATGGACAGCCTGCTGGGCAGTTCTAATTGGGATTGCCTCAGATTTGTAGATCAATTTCGGGAGAGTTGACATCTCCCAATCTGTAGACAAAGTACCTCCACTTACTTAGATTTTCTTTAATTTTGGTTAGTATCATTTTGTTGCAGTTTCAGTTTATAGGTCTTGTACACTTTTTAAAATCATGTTTATCCTTGTGCACACCATATTTCTTAGGTAATATAAATGGAATTTTTTAAAAGCTTTGTTTCCTGGTTCTTTCCTTGCATAAAGAAATACAGGTGGTTTTGTATATTGACCTTGACCCTGAAGGTTCCAAGCAGCGATCTTGGAAAACACAGGGACCTCTTTCTAAGCAGCAGGGAGAGGCCTCTGGGAAGCACAGCAGGGTCAAGGGCCTCAACTGGGCCTCCCAACCTGAATGAGGCTCTGACAGCAGGTGAAGAGGGGCCTCCCAGGTCCACCCAGTTCTCACTCAGGAGACATGGCATCCCCCTCTGTGCGCTACTGTCTTTTTTAAAGGAGGTACTGGGGATTGAACCCAGAACCTTATATGTGGGGAGCAGGCACTCAGCCACTTCTACATCCACTAACCCTACAGTTTTTCTTACAAAGTTGGTTGACACTTTTGTCCCCTTCCTTATTTTGCAAGTTCCTCCATGATAGTGAGCTGCGAGTGTAAGAATCTCTTAGACCCCTGGACTATATTGAAACACCATACAGTCAGGCATTATCTCACCTGCATCCTCTCTGAAGAATTTAAGGAGAGACTCTGGATTCAGAGATATTAGGTACTAAGGGGGGACATCTGTTGATTAGTTCCAGCACTTTTAATCCTACTATAAGTTGCTTAAACCTCTGTGTTGAGTGCCTTTTATTCTGCATTGTGTTATAGTTACTAAACAAATTGATTACCACTCAATAAATTATTATGAGTTCCTTAACGGAAAGGTCAATAAATTATTAAAATCTACCTCCATAACATATACTATAATGTCTTGCAAAGAGTAGACATGCAGTAATGATCAAGTTAAATTTCCATTAGACTTTTAAAAATAAGAACTAAAACTGTTTGACTACAGAGGGAGAGAAACTCCGTCCTTTTTCTTCAAAACTTGCAATATTCTTTTTGTTCAGACATTTGATTAGATTTAAGTTCTTCACGCTACTTTTTCCTTGGTATTGCATGCATTACTAAAAATTGCCATAAATCACAGAAGCAGACATTTATAAAAAATATTTCAATTCATGGGATCTTTATTTAAAAAGAATTTAAATGTCCTGCCATGGAATGAAAGTTCATTATCACTTACTTTTGCCTTTCCCAAATAACCTCACCATCATTTTAACCAGTTGTTTAGGCCTCCCCTCACATATATAAAAAATATATATATTTATATGCATATTAATATATTAGTGTTTTCAATCAATTCATTTTTTAAAAGTTTCTCCCTCTAGATGTGTTGGTAGTTTGACATCACTTAAGCCCCTCAATAGGTACTCTGCCCAACATACATTCAAATATTTTTAAATCCCCTTAGGCATTGTAGTGTAAGTCCCCAAAATTAACCTTATGTTCTACCTTGACATCTATTGAAATTGGGAGGGCTTCGATTGGCCTAACCCCATGTTCCACACCTACTCTACTCTCATGGATAAGATGCCCAAGTCAAATAACTCATATCAAACTTCCAGGTCCAGTTCTATTTATTCCTGAAAAAATGGGTTTCAGTTCCCTGCCAGCCCCTGGAATTATAAAAACAAGCCAAGCATATCCTCCCTCAGGAACCAGAGGACACCTTGTCCTCCTGATATTACAAAGCCTGCTTTCTGTAGTACCTGAGTAAAACCCCTGTGTAGCAATGAGTGGCCTGTGGTGTCCTCCTCTCTCAACCTGTGAGCATAACTGACAAATAGACTGCTGTAGCCTCATGTGTCCAGGGTCGCATGTCATGAGTTAAGACATCCCCAAAACACTTGGGCAGAAAAACCTCCCACAACAAGGTCGAGAGGAGCTGAATAAAACAGGCATTGATCTTGTTAATAAATAACAACATTCCCAGCATATGGATTGAACACAAATTGGCAAATAGCTTAACTTTAAGGCCAAGTTTTCCATTCCCTTAAAAGTAAAAGCTAACAACTTATGATGACAGTTAATACCAGCCAATTTAGAACAAATCCTTTATTTTGCTTCGTTGAAAATCATGTAAAACTTAGAAGTTTTCTTATTTTAAAAGTAACAACAAAAAGAGTAGAATAAAACATTTGATCTCTTCTAATGCTTTTGAACAAAGATTTTGGTTGGTAGGTATATAAGACAGTCATGCTTGCCTCAGAGAACATTACTTTTAATAAATATAATTTACTTTTTCTGGACTTAAAATTCCATTTCCTTCCAAATGCTTATTGAAGACTATCTTTGTTTTACTTGTAATGAGCACTCTCATTGAATATCTCCATTATTTTACAAATGATTTAGAACCTATCCTAATATGACTTTTAGCTTTATAAGTCACTGTTTTCTTGTTTTTATATTCAGCTTACACTTTTGTTTGTTACATATTTAGCCAAAAGATAAAAGTTGAAATGCATAATCATAAGATATATTTAAACTGCTGGTTACTGTTTTTCCTGTAATAGTCATTAAATGTGCCATTTTCACAAAGAAAGATTAAAGAGACCCATAAGTTTTTACAATGAAAAAGTGTATTTCAGAGCTAGATTTCTGGTATACACCTAAAGAAGTTTCATGATTTTCATGATAATGTAACGAGTGTACTACTCCATGTAAACTATTTTAGCAAAAATAAAAACCAAACTATTTGTATCTAGGGGTATGAATGCTATTTAATTATAACATGACTGACTAAACTCTAGTTGTTCAAGGCTGACCTATTTCTCCTTCACCGTGTTCTCCTAGCAAGATGTAGAGTATAGTTGTCTTAAGAGATAAATTCAGGATTGTTTTGGTTTCACAGCTTTTGCTTTTCCTTAAAATTTTTACTTTCAAGTAATATAATACAGAACCCCAGGGAACTTCAACATACTCCCCCAGATACTTCAGTAGTATGCACTGGTGTATTTTTCAATCCTGAAGCTAATGCTCTGCATCAACCCTAAACTTTTTGAGATTTCATTTTGGTAAGACATAACTAATGGCTAGAATTCTAGGTGGAATCTCAGGTAACACAGAAGACTAATTTTGATGCGGCTCTTTTATTCCAACAAAGAGCCTTGGGTGGTTCTTCTCATTTGTTAAGTATTAGATTTCTCTCTATTCACTAAACATAGGCTGGTAATGATACTATAAATGTGTACTTCATTGAGGAAAGACCAAGTCAGAAAATATATATTTCTAAAATGCAAGTATAGAGAACTTCCAGGAAGATGGCAGGCTAGTAAGACATGGGATTCTGTCCTCCTCCAGAAAAATAGCTAGAGGAGAGGCTGAAACAACCCTGAAAAAGATCTTCTAAGGTTTAGGACAGCAGGTGAAAGCTGGACACCACTCAGAGGAGAGAAAGAAAAAGGAGGGAAATTCTGATGACAGAATCATGAGTTGAAACCATCAGCTGCTCCTGTGGGGAGCATCCATCACACTAAAGACACTTTAGAATTCTCAGGCCTTTCAGCAAACAACTAAAGACAAAGAGGGCTCCAGGGATCTACCACCCCAGGAAAGGGGAGAGAGAGGGACACAGCCTATGGCAGATGCAGTTTCTGACCCACAAATTTGGTCTGCTGTGTTCCACAAGCCCTTCCAAGCCAGGTGAGACCACACAGTGTATGCCCTGGAAGCTGGCAAAGGACTGGAGAAATCCCACCCTGGCAATCTCCCTCTCTTTTAGCTGGGACTAATTATTGAGGATGACCCAGGAAAAGGGAAAGAGAGGGACACAGCCTAAGACTGACTCAGCTTTTGACTCAAATATTTGGTCTGCTGTGTCCCAAGTTCCCTTCCAGGTCCAGGTGGGGATGTGCCATTGTTTGCCTTGGAGCCTGCATGGAAATAAATATATACAACCCTCCCAATCTCCTCTTCTACTAACAGGGATTAATTGTTGAGGACTCAGAGGGGATTGGAAATATTTCCTAGCCAGAAAAAGGGAGGGAGGCTGACAGAGAAGGCTGGAGAACTATCTTAGAGAAAGTTTGAATTACAAGGCTCCTAGACTCAAGATAGGAAGCTCTATCACATTGATCTGGTCTGTGTGGCAACAAATACACTCCGACCAGGCACTGAACTGAGAGCTGCCAAAGATCACCATCTCCTGGCAGACCGAGGAAGTGCATACAAGAAAATTAAAGAGGGTTATTCTGTCCTCTATAGTATCTCTGCCCAAGGCCCTAGGAAGTGACTCTACAACCATTTACTGGGTCCAGTGCCCAGTTTTGAGCAACCAGAAGGACAATACCAACAATCCAGGTGGAGCAAAAAATCAAAGAGCAGTAGTAACCCACAGCATCCTGCCACTAAATCTCTACAAAAGAGAAAGAAATGGAGCATCTGAGTAAACTACATCTTAACCAGACGCCTAGATATCAGCAAAAAATTACAAGCCATACTAAGAAAATAGAAGAGATGGTCCAAGAAAAGGAATATAGCAAAGCCCCAGAAGAGATGCAGCATTTGAGAGAACTAATAAGCAAGATGCATTCAAGTATCCAAAATCAAATTAATGAGTTGAAAGACAATATGGTTAAAGAGATAAATGACATTAAGAAGACAGTGAGTGAACACAAAGAAAAACTGGAAATCCTGAACAGAAAAGTAACAGAGTTTATGAGAATTAAACACACTGGGTGAGATCAAAAACACATTTAAGGCATACAACAGCAGACTCGAAATGATAGAAGAAAGAAAAAGTGATACCAAAGACAGAACATCTAAAATTGAAGAAAGAAAAGAACAGAGAGAGAAAAGAATGGAAAACATTGAGCAGGGGCTCAGAGAGTTGAAAAACAACACAAAATGCAACAAGACACATGACATGGGAGTTCCAGAAAGATAAAAGAAGGGAAAGGGGGCAAAAAGAGTATTTGATGAAATAATAGCTGAAAATTTCCAAACTCTCATGAAAGAATGGAACTTACATATCCAAGAAGCACACCGTACCCAAATCAGAATAAATCCAAATATACCTATTCCAAGACACATACTACTCAGAATGTCAGATGTCAAAGATAAAGATATAATACCAAGTGCCAACTGGCAAAATGTTCAGAAAAAGACCTTGAATAAAAGGGGGAAAAGGTAAAGAGAAATGAGTTCACATGGCTAAGAGACTTCAAAGAGAGTCGGGAGGTCATCCCAGAGGTAATACTTATGCATACCTCAGTAGGATCTCATAGAACACCTAAGTGGATATCACCCAACACTGAGGGACCCCTAAGGGCTCTGGTGACACCCAGGTCCTATACAAGTGGAGATAGCCCCAGAGAATGATGCCTAATTAGTGGGCTCTTCATTGGCATCTGTGTTCCTGAGAGTGACAGAGTTGGACTCAAACAAGTCATCCCTGCACATGGTCCATCAGTCCCTTCTACTCAAACCTATATGTGATGCAGGAGTTT
>JAQZBX010070860.1:0-15346 GCA_029593785.1 Cabassous unicinctus
GCTGAATCTAACGCATTTAAAGGGTATCACACCCAGAAGAACAGATCAGTTTACAAACTTAATCTGTTTCTTTTTGGGGATTCATAAATAATATCAAACTGCCACAAACACTTAGGAGACTATTGTCAGGTTATTAATTGGCCTAATTTCAACATTGTTGTGTCTCAGGGAAAAGAAAGGCCTGAGGAGAGGGAGAGACAAAGGAGGGCAGTTGGTGGAGCAGTCAGAACACATATTTATAGATTAAAGTTCCCTGTCTTATATGAGGGTGGTTTGTGATGCCCCAAAACAATAGCAATAGTAATAAATGTTACTAATCATTGATCACCATTACAGATATAATTATAATAAAGTTTGAAATACTGCAAGAATTACCAAAATGTAACACAGAGACACGAAGTGAGCACATGCTGTTGGAAAAATGGCACCGATAAGACGTTCTCAATGCAGGGTTGCACAAACCTTCAATTTGTAAAAGAACACAGTATCTGCAAAGCACAATAAAGCAAAATGCAATAAACAAAGTATGACTATATCATAAATACACAGTCCAGGAGTATATCTAGTATAAGGGCTAAATTCTAAAGGTAACTGTTACAAGCCTGTCTACTATCCATATCTAAAACAACCAACTCTTTGCTGATTACCATAATGAATGTCTAAATGGGTTTTTATTCCTTAAGCGACTTCTTTGTTAATTAGTGTAATGAATGGTAGAAATGGGGTCTCACTGGCAGAATTAAATGTATTGAAGATATGTAGTGGACTAAACAAGATTAAAAATACTCTCTACCCTTGTATAAACAGGACATAAGAATCTAAGGTGCTTATAACCTATAACCTTATGGTTAGAAAACCTAGATAGTAAATGGTCCTACATTCTGGGCTTTGTTTAGAAGAATTTCTTTTTGCATGATGCCAGAAGGCAAAGAATCCTGCCTCTGGGATGTTGTCAGCTTCCAATGAACATTTCATATAAGGTGTGCTTGAAGCACCTAAGAAAAGGCAGAGAACTAGGACTTCATCAAGCTTATAGAAGAATTGGATGAATCCTTTTGGGTCTAGTTGCTAATCAATGTTTAATCAATGCCTGTATGTGAAGGAAAATTTGTTTTGCGACCTGCTTTCATTATAACCTGTTAATGGGCTGCACTGGAAAGTAATGAAGCCTCACATCTCCTTTAGTGTCTACTATCATCTACCCACAATTACCCAAGAGCTGTATATAACCAAAGAGATGTCATATCTTACTCCTCAAAAAAGGAGAAAACTTTGAAAATCTGCGATCCAGCTGTAGAAGCCAGAAAAGAATATCAGACACCCTCCTTACGTTGATAGCTGTGTCCAAATGTGTTAAGTTTTCCATAAACACTTAGAGAACTAAAATCTCAAATAAGAGCAAGAAAAGCAAGCCCAGAAAATTCCATATTCTGCTTTTACATAGCACATCAAGTCCAGTTTCAAAAGTTCTAGAGTTTGAAATTGGGTATACAATACAATGTGATTATTACGCCTTTTTGCAAGACTCCTGATTTTACGCATTTACAAAGAGAAATTTATTGACATAAAATACAATAGCAAATCAGTACTGTCAATTCTGTATTTCAATCCAACTGTAACAAGAATAAAGGGATTTATCCTTGAAATAAAGGCCCAGAAATACTAAAAGCATAACGGTTTAAAAACCAAATCTGATTTAATACCTTAAAGTTTAAAATATTAGATCCCAAATCGGTCTGATTGAGAAGGTAACATGTTATCTGCACCATACTGGCAAAATTATTTAACACTATGCTTTAGAAGAGCTAATTTAGCACTTAGGTTTGAAGCAGGCTAGACAGGGAATCAATAGATGGATCTGGAACCTGGCAAAAAGTCCACGTGGACATCAATATCCCCAAGATGGCTGCTGGAAGACTCTTACGAGAAATCCCATTCGGAATGAGATTTCCTCTGGAAGCCAGGAAAAGCCCCGGATATTCTCCAGGAGCCTTATTATTGGCCCTCCCCAGTGATTGATGGGTGGTGTAATCAATCGAAATAGCAAACAGCTGGAACTCCCCCATGCCATTAGCAAAGGGGCAGAATAATTAATGGTTTAAAAAGCAAGCGCAAAGGCTGAACTGTCTCTCTTGCCTTTTGACCCCTGTTCTTGCCTTCTGTGCCCTGCTCTCGCCATGGCCCCCCCAATGGATCAACACACAAGTAAAACCTGGGGCATTTATAACCTATAATGGGAAACTGTAGTCTGTAAATCAGTCCGCTTTATCACTCTTCAGCCCCTTCCTCTCTACCTGGGACCTATGATCTGTTATTTTCTCCCATTTCTCTTCCCTCCCAACCTTAATAAATTACTGGCCTAATCAACGTGGCATGCTCTTGAAATTCATTTCCTGCAGTTTAGCCAAGGATCTAGACAAAATCCAGTTACAGTTTCACTAAAACCCCAATTTTACAGCTAGATTATACATCAGAAATCATTTAGTAGAGCTCCTTTATTTGATACCTGAAGAGATGTCAACTGTTTTAACACATAACCAGTCTATTTAAATACATTTTAAAGTGGACTAAGAGGAAACTACAATTCACTTTAGTGGTAAGAAAAAAGCTCTCAAAGACTAGCAGCAGGGTTAGAAAGGATTCCGAAGACAGTCTTGAAGGCCCAATGCTAATTACTAGTGACCCCTTAAGACTTAGAATATGAGAAAAGAAAGCTGTTCCCTCAGGCTCCAATGACCTTGAAAACAATGAAATGATTCTTGTTTATCTGTTTACATGCAGCTATGCCTCCCTTACTTTACTTTAAATGTAAGATTTGATTTTTCAGGATAAAGCCGAAAGGTCAAACAGGTTGTGAAGAGCCAAGGCTGTGATCACCAAGTCTACTCTGCAAGGTAATAATCAGGTTCTATCACCCCACACCAAGAAATGTCGATTTTATTTGGGGGAAGGGGGAGGGGTAATCAGGACTTGTGAGCCATATGCAATCTCCCCCTTCAAAAATCAAAGCATTATGTAGAAACAGAGTTCCAACAAAAAGTACAATGATGAGAAAAGAACTCATTAAGAGCTAAAAATAAACTCTAGTTCACAATATGCCTACAGATTTAACAAAAAAAGGAAAACAAGATGTTAAAATTGCATCTGCTAAGTTAACCATACCCTCATGGAAATTGCCCCCCCCTCACACACACACATACAATTTGAAATCTGTAAAATCTGTGATGACTGAATGAAGCAGTGCTTTGAATGTTTTCAATGAATATTTCAAGATAAAAGAAAACAAAGAGATAGCAATTTTTTAAGTCATCTAATGTGCTAACATTTAACATCCAAACACACAGGTTTCTATATTTCTCTACCTGAAATATTTGATAAAATCAGATTATTTAGTAATAGTATTCGCAATTTATATTAAACAGATATTAATCTTAAGGAAGTGATGCCAATATAAGTGAAAACGAGCCACAGTTTGTTTTTATCTAACTAATTCCTCATGGCTCAATTTAACAACTTGCTACCTTCCAGGCCAGTAATTGTTCACAGGGGAAACTCAGCTGAGAGTACATTCATATTTTAAGTCAAACTAATTCATTCTGAGTAACATTCACACAGTACCACACAGAGCAATAATACCACACTCCAGTGCTCTAGTTCAGAGGCTGCTATTTCATTAATCTTCTATGCTCCCAAGTCCTGCCTCATACTTCCTATTCCCACTTTATCCCACCCCTAGAAAACCAATTATGTTGGTCAAATCACCTAGAAAGCAAAGGATAGAAAATGAGCCTTACATTCTTCCCACAACATGAGAAACTAAGAATTCTAGGACAACAGATCTATTTGGAGAAGTTTTCCAACTCAGTTTGGCGAAGGGGGAAAAAAATACGCAACTGCTATGCAACTTAATGAGTATTAGCTGCTAAAAGGGGGACAGAACAGAGAAAGTACACCCTTGTGTGCTAGGTGCTTTATGGAAGAAACTAAAGTTCAGCATCAAATAGCTCACGTAGTTCATGTAAAGCAACAATGCAAGCAAGTGGCTAGGCTCACATCTGAACCCAAGTCCAACATGTTCTTTCTAGGCTAAATCCTTTAAAGCTGGTGCTCACTAGGCTACCTCCCTAGCAGGGGAGTAAGAGGAAAGTGAATTTTGTTTCTGAGTTAAGCCAAAGAACTTGATCAGAAGCTAAGCAAATAACAGCCCTAATGTAGATAGGGGCTAGGTAAATCCTATTACCACTGCCTTCACATCCACTTCATATG
This sequence comes from Cabassous unicinctus, assembly GCA_029593785.1. Classification (NCBI taxonomy): domain Eukaryota; kingdom Metazoa; phylum Chordata; class Mammalia; order Cingulata; family Chlamyphoridae; genus Cabassous; species Cabassous unicinctus. The sequence goes on from JAQZBX010070860.1 coordinate 4,267, forward strand.
GAAAGTTATGAAAGCAACACTTAAAAACACTATTTAAATAAAATGCTGCCATCTTGTATTTTTTTTTCCTTGAAAGAGGCATAAAGTACTCACTGAAACTCTTTCTTCTAATTTAGAATATATATCAAAAACATAAGCCTTAGAATGACCACCCCTCAATTAGCTAAAAATGATGTAATGGCATAAGCAATTACTAAGTAGCTAGATCACACAAAGGTGGTTTTAACAAGATTCTGAGGATCTGTTTCTTCATAATAATTGGGAGAGCTGTGGATACAGCTTTTATGGCTTAAAGCCCCTCGAAAAATATTTGGTTAGATTCTATCATCAATAAGGGACATCAAATGGTGTCAAAATAATGGCATTCTAAAATTTTAAAGAGCAAAAGCAAATACACTAAGTGGCAAAACATGCTAATTAAGCCATAGTATAGGCTTGACAAATCAAATGACACAAGTAAAATGCCAGAAAATATTTGTTAATGTTGACCTTTTGAGTTGGAAAGGCAAGCTCTCTGAGGGTTTCCACAGCTCTCAAAATTGAGGAGTAGCAATTCACTCAACTGAAAGTCAACTAACTTAGAACAAGCTCAAAAGATGGTGAATTCTGAAACACAGCTTCAAGATCAACTATTCTGTTCAAGAAATATTTAAATGGAAATGTTCTAATAGGTGCAAAAAAATGCTTTGTTCTATTCAAGGATTCAAAGTGCTTATTTTTAAAAAAAAGAAATACTGCAGGTATCTCAAAGGGAATAAAAACCACCAAAAGATGAACAGGTTGATTTTGTACTACAGCATGAAATGATGGGGGGAGAGGGAGGAGGTGAGTAGCCAACTTCATAGGTGGGTAGGAACAGGATTTTTAACATTTTATAGATTACAAAAGGAAAAAGCAATAATTCCTGTATCAGAATTTAATTGATCTTTAGCTTCTCCCTATTTGATTCACAATCTTCTTTCTCATCTACACTTTTTTATTATTATGACAGACAAAAAATGATACACTGAGAATAATTTCTACTCTACCCATCTCCTGATCCAAAACTAAACAAAGACTAGGAGAAAACAGTTTAAATATGCCTTAAGGTGAGAAATAGCAAATAACACACATGCATGCATACCTGGCTAAATTATAAGGGGAAAAACTCTTAACAGGAAAACTTCAATTGTAATTTATTTTCTATAAATTTGAATTGATAAACTAAGTTTGTGATTACACTCCTAAAGAAATTTCTATCAAACAAACAAAATTATACAGTCAAAGACACTTCATTTTACCACTAAATAGTCTAACAAAACTGCTGAAAAACAGCATAAATGGCTCTCAAGAGTTGCATGTGCTTTTCTACATTTACTTCTAAAGGAATAAAATACAAAGTAATACAAATCTCAGGAAATAAGAGAAAAAAATCCAGATGATTTCCAAATTGGGAATGTTATGTCATCATAATAGACATTTTATTTTCCCAGAAACTAGTCTTTAAAGATTTAAGTACCATAGGACACTAGAGGAAGAAGCTTTTCTGTGAAGTTTGCTAATTGAGGGTTAACTTATTTTATGGTAAAGGATTCTGATTTCTCAAATTTTAGCAATGCAGAATTGTGTCATCCTCAAAGGTCAAATCGAAACTAATCAACACAGACACTCTGAAAATTGCATTATAAAAATACTCAAGTTCAAGGTTCAAATGAAAAAATATGAACCTAGAAGAATAAATTTTAAAGTCTTTCCCACACATCTTCTTAAAAAGCCTCTGCAGTGACACACATTGAATTCTGATTAGCCATGACCTTTGGAAAAAACAAAAATATAAGGGAAAAATAATTATGTTTAAAGATACATTGATAAAGAATTAAAGTTTCTTCAGTACCTTTTATCTATTAAAGGAATTTCAAACATGCTTCAGGGGTTAAATAAATTTGAAACCAACTTTATTTTATACAAATATAACAGCCATATTCAAATATATTGTACTCAGCCCACGGACACACTAGGATAGGGAACCACATTTACTCTCTGCAGCCATGCTACCTTGTTTCATGCAGACATGGGAACATACTCAGCCTTTCTGACACCTTTCAAGTTAAAATGTACCCAGAGTCTGCAAAGTGAGGTGTTCACTAAACTAACAATGCACACACGTGCACACACACACAAACCACCCTACTATTCACAACTAGTCCACAAAAATCAGAACTACTGACCTCTTTGGTACTATGGAGAACCTAACAGGCTGACCCTAAGACTGTAACTGACACACACAACCACATTTTCAAATTCATATTCCTCAAAACAGCCTTGCTTTCACTGTGATGGATTGACTTCCTCACAGTAAATAAACACTGTTAAATTTGGCAGTATATATTAGACTAATAAAATACCTGGTATCTGTTTCAAATTGAGGAGTTGAGTTAGGCTATATTTGTTTAAAAGGGAGGGGGAATCCCATGTCATTAAAATAAAGTTTGAAAACCACATTATCCTGACAGAATAAGCAGGATCAAAACTAGTTTTAGAGTTCTCCAGAAACAGAGAAAGTTAAAACTAGTTAAGAACACTCACATAAAAAAGATTTTACCATACTTGCCCTGGGCAGGGGGTGGAGAGGGGAGAAGGTAATCAACATCTGTAAAGTCTCTCCTTCTTGAGCTCCCTGGAGTTTATATTTGTTTGTTTGTTTGGCCTTTTTTTTGGTCTGAAAGTTTCTAGTTGGCAGCTGATGGTATCAGCACAGAAACCACCTCAAACAATTCATAAGGTAAGAGTGAAGCATTGCATCAAGATAAAAAGGACAATACTCATTACCTAAGTCCTTCAACTAACCTTAATTTTCTAGCCCTTCTTTTAGAAGAAAGGAAAAATAACACTTACAAAAGAAGCTATCCTGGGGTTTTAAAAACTAATTATACATACACACATACAAACTTCCAGGGACAGGCTGGGCACTCAGTAAAAATACAGCGTGGTGTTCAACCTCTCTAGTCCTATATCCCAGGAATGATCTTATCAGTGACCATCACTGGGGAAGGGCCAGCATCTCACACTTGGACATTTGCCATAGGAGAATGAGGCAATGTAAATAAACAGCCGCCTTCCTCCAAGCCAGAATTGAGATAAATCTGGAAATCCCTAGTTCCATCTCCCTGCAAAATGTTCAGAAAAGATGTAGGTAACTCTAAGGTAAATGGAACATTCCTGGACCCCATCCTCAGAGATTGTGATTAAGTCTGGGCAGAGCACAGGAACTGCATTTTTGGTAATCATGCCAAGGGGATTCCAATGCAGGTCCTTTAATGACCATACTTCAAAAGGCACTCAGTGATTCCCCAGCCTACTTGTGCATCAAAATTATTTGGGGAGCTTTTTGACAACAGATTCCCAAGGCATCTGAAACTTGTATTTTTAGAACCTCCCTCAGGCAAGGATGTCTAGCCAGATTTGGAACCGATGGTCTAGAATATCTGAATATACAACTGTGTATTATAAAGTTTCTAGAGAAGCATGGATTTCTTGTTCATTTAGTGTATCCCTCAGATCCCTGACTCAAAACTCTTCCAATTCCCCTTTAGGAGATGCGCTCTGTGATGCACAAAAGTTGTATGTCTCAATACAAATTCATCAATTGGTCCTGTACTTAATTTCTTAAAGAGTAAATTTGTGGGAGCGGATGTGGCTCAAGCGGTTGAGAGCCTGCTTCCCACATGGTAGATCTCGGGTTAGGTTCCTGGTGCCTCCTAAAAACAAAACAAACAAAAACAAACAACAACAAAAAAAACCAACTCGGGAAGCTGACGTGGCTCAGTGGTTGAGCACAGGCTTCCTACATACGAGGTCCCGGGTTCAATCCCTGGGCCCTCACCTCAAAAAAAAAAAAAAAAAGGACAATTCCTTTCACAAATCTGGGCCTCTCATCATCTGTGAAATAAAGGGGTTGGCTAAGGTCATCTCTAGAGCTTTTCTGGCTCTAACGCTCTAATATTCATTCTTTGCATGATAAAATTCTTTCACTCCTCTACAATGCAGCATCAGCAGGTGTCAAAGACTCTGAAGTGCATTTAAGAAATCAAAGGGATGGACTGACGTCAGCTAAGCTGTACAAGCAGCAGTAGCCTCTCGTAATGAATGCCTACAGATAGGAAACAGGATGAAAAATAAAGCCAGGCACCAGGCCAAAGAGGGCACGACAATCAAAATAAATTAGAATTTAGGATAGAGAGAAGATTATTGTATGTAGTATGTAAGACATTTAATGAACACTTCCAATCCTCATACTATCAAAATAGTGGCCTTAATTTACTAATGACAACATAGTTTAAAAATTACATACACTTTGAGGACTTAGGAAAGAAAGACAGACTTTCTTAACTAGCTATTTTTGTACCTGGGACAGAGTTTCCTTACTCAACATTATTTAAGTAAGGAAAGACTTGAGAAAATGAAAAGGAGGGATTTCAAATCTTCTTCCTGTAAAGTGACCCCAGAGTTTTCTTATAAGTCAGACAATTAATGTTCCCCATGCTACTCCAAAATAAGAATACAAAGAGCTGGCCAATGATTCCTCAGGAGGTAGGATATGGTAGGTGATTAGAGAAGATTAAGGAATACAGACCAGTCCCTAAAATGTATACTGAGAAACTACACAAGACGCTAATGCTAAAACACCCTAGAGCAGAATCCAAATCCCCACAAAGTCTTAAAAAAACTTTTCTAGAAATATGTTAATAGTAACTTCTTAGTAAGATATGTTCACTTTGCAATGTGCTACCGTTCAAAACCCAGTTTTAGATATCTGCCATTTACTAGACTATTTTTATTCAATATAAATATTAACTAAGAAACTCAGATTAAAAATTTTCTGAGGTAATTTATACTTGAAGCTAAATGAGTCAGATCCTGCTGAAAACTGTTTTAACCACACTAAGAATAAGATGTCAATGGGTCAAATGAAAACAGGGTCACTAGAAGAAGAGGTACCTTGCATTCAGATTTGCCTACTCAAGTTTTTAATTTACCCTTCATTATCATGCATGTTCATTTTATAAAGCAAAATCATATTTAATCTATATGAACAGGCTAGGGGAGAATTTCAGATTAATTTGCGTGATAACCAATTAACAAACAACATCAAAAGTTTTTACAGTGGAGTGGGAATAGGTCAATGGTTGAGCACAGGCTTCACGTTTGAAGTTCCACGTTCAATCCATGGTACTGCCTTTAAAAAAAAAAAAGTTTTTACAGTAGCATGTTTAACAGAAATCTAGTGCCAGTGTGATACTCTCCAAAACTGCTTCTCTGATCAAATAAGACTGGGAAACTATAAGTCAAACATTTACTGCATGATTTTTCATAGTTTTCAATACACTGATGATCTGTAGTGTGGATCTTAAATAGGGAACTATGGAGTGCAGCATCTCTCAAATTTGTGTGTCAATGGAACACTTATTTGAGGAATATATATGATTATCTCATGGGATAAAGTTAGAAAACATCTTTCAACACACAAGGTTGCCCATTGTGGAATCTCTTGGGTAATCCACTAGCTTACTAGGGGTTTTAAACAGAAATTTTACTATGACAGAAATCTTTGCTATCCTCCTCTCACTGAGGAGGATATTAACAAATATTAACACAGGTTTTCAGGATCTGTGTATTTCATATTGCCCATGTGTTATGTATGCTCTTATTACTATTGTCTACCAAACAAAAGACAGGGAGGTAGAGGGTGTGAAGATGTAAATTTATCCAATACTGTCACATAATAACTCTGGCAAAAGTTTTACTGAAGAGGAAGATAATACAAGAATGACCAGAGATGAGAGCTGAAAATCTGTGAGACCTTTTCTGTGGCAACTGCCTCATAAAAAGGTGTATAATTTGTTGAACATTATCATCTACTCCCAATATCATAATTAAAAATGTCATGTGTATGCCCTGCAAGCATTTTTCTTTTTAAATTGGAGGGATAGCTACTAAGCAATCAAACCAGAAACCACATCATTTATGTCATAGCTTTCATACCATTTATGACTTAGTTCTTTTATACCAAAGAATTGGCAAAATCCAAATATAAAGGATGTCACTTTGCTTAACAAAAGAAAAAAGAAAAAACATGGTAGAATTCAATATCAGGATAGACTCAGACACATATAAGTAAAGCCTTTGTTCTCTATCTTTTCCAACTTTTCAAAAACCGTTTCTTTATAAATGTCACATCTACTGCTCATACTCATTTTGGAAAAGATATTGAAAAATCTCATCCATTTGATTATAATGTTCAAGAACAAAAGTTCTCAAACCTTCCTGATGAAATCATGGTGACCTTCTCAGGAATATTTATATTTAATTTTATTAAATTTATTTATTTATAATAATTATTAATCAGTATGGAGTGATAACAGTTTTTACTTTATAAGCAGTTTTATTTTATAAATAGATATAAATATTCGTATGTATATTACATATATATATATACGAAAGATTTCAATGAATAAGTTCTATGATCCTCAATCTGTAGCTAGAGGAAATACTATTGAGAGTCCAAGTTCAGATGCTACTTCTAAAACCTTAAACAGGGAAAGAATAAGCACTGCTGGCTTGGTAACAGAAACAGGTGAAGGAAATAGGTACCATCACAGAAAAAGTCAAAATTGACCTTAGAATTACCCAATGTGACCCCCTCCCCAGCTCTCTACCTCATTTACCAATGGAAACCTAAAGCTAAAAGGTGATTTGTCCAAGGACACAGGACTACTTAAGAGTCAAGACTTCTGGTTCTGATCTTCATCTTTAGGTATCCTTTTATCATTTCAAATATTTAGTCTTATATTTTTGGTTAAAAGCCATGTAAAGTAATTTCACACACACCATGACTCAAATTTAACATCATGAGAAAGCCAAGGGAACTGTCCACACTTAACAAATTTTTAGTGTTTGAAAACAACTGCGGGAAGCATCAACTATTCTATCCCAAGAAAACGTTCCTTAATTAGTTGTCTTATTCTAAAAATTAGACAAATCTTACAAAACACTAAGATTTTTATCTACCTAGGATTCAAATGTATCCTCAAGACCAAATTACCCAAACCTTTTGCTCTTATTCTTATGATAAGAGGGGGCACTCATATTTCACCTTTTCTTTTCCTTGTTAAAGAATAGACAGATCACAAGATCTTGTTACACTCAAATTACATCTGTGTAAATATTTATATTTTGACTGTGAATTTTACCAATTACTCTGTCATGTAAACTACAAGCAGAAGGACTATACAGACTTACGGGAAAGGACATTAAGAAACTTCTTTCCTATCCCAAACACAATATTCTCCATGTATCTCCTGCTGAATTGCCAGATCATGTAAGCTCAGTGAACTAAAAAATAAAGGTTAACATGACATTTCCTTCCCCAGACACACACACACACGCACCCTTTTAAAACATCTTTCAAAGATGCTGTTGTCCAGTTCAGAGTATCTGAAGGCCCAATTAAAATATATGCTGTCCAAAAAACATTTTATGCTTTAAACAGAAAAAAAAACTCCTCTTAAAACTGCTTCATATTTTGATATAGTCAGTAACAGAGAAAATAGGGATGAGTAAAACTGCAGTACTGAATGATTTAGCCAGTACATTTTCCTCATACCTCGAAACACATCCTTTTAAATGTGAGTAATCTATATAAAGCTACATACCTGTTATTTTGTCTCTAACAAGTTTGCAGGACTCTATCTCACCAATGCTCCCAAAAAGACTTTTTAGTTCCTCCTGTGTCATGTTCTGAGGAAGGTAATTGACTATTAAGTTGGTCTTGCTGTCCTCTGTGTTCCCAGAGTCAACTGGTGACGAGCAGTTGTTGTTTATGGTGGTGGGACCATTGGCTGTGTTATTGCAAGTCGGCCCATTAGACAGTTGTGTTTCCATGGCAGCAATTACCTGCTAAAAACAGAGAAAATAAGAAATGTCAGAATTCATATTTCACAACCTATTAAAGGTTCCAGCCAAGAACACTTGTCACTAAACACAAGTCACTCTCCTGAAATTACAATAAACCTTCAACAAAAAGTGCAACACCTACGCTAATTTTTACTGCATATTAGCTATTCAATTTAAGATTACAATTATAATTTCACATACATATTCCATACATGCACCTAAGCACAATTTTAATCTGAAAGTAAACATTGTCTACAATCACATTCTGGGTCTATTCACATACCCTTACTCACCTGCAGTGTCCAGAGACTTGAGGAAATTTAGTAAGACAAAGGGCACAGAGAGTTGAGCCCTGCCTAAAAAATTATAAATAGAAGTGCTTAACATGCTACCAAAAACAAACCAAAAAATGATCTGCCTAACTTTGAAGAGATTTTCAGTTAGCCTAAGACGTTCAATTCCCCTTAAACTGACAGACATTGAACTTAAAATCAAGGAGCAAGTGTACTTGCTTTAAAAAACATAAATTTGTCAACATGTACTGTTTTGGTTACATATTGAAAACTTTTTTGATTGACAGTATCTTGTACCTCTACTGTTGATTAGAAATAAGAAAAATATCAGATGTTATATGTTAGGGAATAAAAAGGATTTATATGATAACTTGGGTATGTAGCTATGAATACTTTATCTATCTTGGACAATCTAATAGGCCATTCTTGTCAACCCTGGAAGCTAAAGATCACCAACAATTCTCTTTCACTTGGTCAGTTGGCAACTGGTCTACAGCATCAAAATAAAATTCCCAAACAATTCAACATGGTATTTTGCCTTGACTCTGATTTTAAGAAAAAGAAAAATCCGGTCCACCAAAACAACAATGTAAACATATCAACATTTGCAAACAGACCAGCCCAAGGAATTTTCATTTGAGCACATAAGCCTGTTGAAAATGCAAGCAATAAGGTATCTATAAACTCCAAATACCAGATAAATAGCAGAATTGAGGAAAATGGCCTCAAACTGTTCAAAGCTACTCTAAAAATCACTTAACTGAGCAATTCTGGATCTCATTTCCTAAAAACCAATCCTATTCTCTTTGAGCAAAAGAATCACAAACCACAGCCCCAAATATTCCAAAAGCATCTTCGAATATCTACTTTGGCCAGCCAAGATTTTTTATTTTATTTTTTTTTGGGGGGGGGGGAATCCAAAAATCATAGCATCACTGAAAGGATTACCCTTCATATGTCATTCAATACATTTTTCATCTCCACAAAGAAATGCTCTAAACTGTCAATTCAGAAAGCTAGTTTTAGGGAAATTTAACATACAAAAGGCAAAGAATTTGAGGCAAAGAAAAAAAGGCAAAGTAGAGGAAAACAGGGTTACAAGGAAAGAGAAAAAAACTTGAAAAAGCCTACTGTCTAAGAAAAATAAGAGGGCATATCAGTGGATAAGCATTTAGGAAGAAATAAGAAATCTCTACTGCCAAGAGATATTTATAAAAGAAGGCAGCATAGGACATTTTAAGACTGGTCATGAATCAGTGTTGTTGTGATTTAAAAAAAAAAATTTTTTTTAAAAACAGAGGAGACAAAATCCAGAATACCTGTGAAATATCAAACAACCTGTAAGCCCCTCCATGACTTCTTTTCCTTTTTTATTCTACAAGCTGCCAGCTACCTCTCTCTCACAGGGAATACTTAGAGGGGTAAAGAAAAATAAAGAAATCCTTAGAAGTCTATTAAAACGGGGCACTGAAATAATTCAATATATGGATTTTATTATAATTAACTAATATATTTGAAACTGAGAAAGGTTGTTTCAGATTTCCTAATACAGCATAATTATTTCTGTTTGTAGATTATTAGCTGTGGATCATTCTTTTCACAGCAAAATTCTTGTGTAGTTAACCTTTGCCCAGCAACAATATGCTACAAGATGAGAGTGGCCAAGGGCAATTAAAACAAATCCCTATTCAAAAGTTAAGTTATGTGTAAAACCTATGAGCCCCAAATGTGAGATTCAGACTAAAGCTCACTGGGATGGCATTTGAAATATAAGGTGTTCGTTGACTGAAATTAGCAGGATTTAACAAGGACAACAAACACTCCTCATTTAATTGCACATTTATTTCCATGTTCAGGTGGCAAGAATGAGCTCCTAAGCCAACATTCAAGTGAACAGCTGCAGTAGGCTGTGTGCACTGAAAATTACAGCATCTCTCAGCTATAGGACCATCTGCTCAGAATAAAATGATACTAATGTGCTATATTTTACAAATAATGCATATTCCATTGATAGGCTCAACACAACTGTTCACAGAATGCAAACTCTTTCAACAGTTACTGGGCAAATAATTTTCAGCCAGATTTACAATTTCAACAAAATTTTTTTGAGCATAGGAATTGTAAATAACTTCAAAATTTAGTAACCAAAAAAATACATAGTAAACAGAATGTAAAGAATTATGGTAACTTAGTATTCAGACCATACCAAAACTTTTTGTTTTAAAAAAAAAAGCTTGTCACTCTTTTGAGTCTGCACTAAATCCTAATTTAGATATAAAAAGAGCATGGTTCTGATGCTACATATACCACTATAATTAAAATTGCAATGTGCTTTAAGTCCTAATGACAGCCATACCACAATAGGTTAAACGTAAGAATAATTACTATGCCAAATGAAAGGTTCAAGTGTTTGGTATGGCCTCAGCACTCCTGCAACATGCTAAAAAGTAGCCTACAGAATTTAAGAAAAATCCCACAGACCCCGGTCCAAGGCTCTGCTGCCCACGAACCACTTCTAAGCAGAGAAGCCACATCACACAGTCTGACTGCCATGTTAGTTTGGAGTTGCCGTCTGCAATATGGACACAAAAAGTACCGTATGTTAGATGAGCAAGATAATGCAACAAATCAGTTTGTACAAAATTTACAGTGATTGTATTGATATTCCCAGCACGTCCATGCAGTGTGGCTTAATTAAATTTGAGGCAATTCCAATCTAATCTTTCCAAATTCATTTCAACATGTAGTTTTCTTGCATAAATGTAAGCATTTTTAATTAAAAGCCTGATTTTTAAAACAATATTAACTAGTTTTCTTGGTATCTATCCTACAGTACTACCTTAAACCACATCCCA